>JACXGJ010005318.1:0-39732 GCA_016801105.1 Esox niger
AGACGCAGTTTTTCCCATTTCTACACTAACATAATCCTTACCTGACATTTGCGTCTGAAGCCGAGCCTCTAACTCTGCTATCTTTAACTGAAGACGACAGTTCTCCCTCGTGAAGTAGCTACAACAAGTGCAGTGAAAAGGCATAATAATGGTACTTAGCTTCGGGTAGGTAACAGCAAGCAGCGTACAGCACGTCAAATCCAGCCTGAATGCTCAGAAGCGTACCTCGAAAATCCACCAGACACCATAGCAATATAACCATGAGCAGTTATTGTTAAGGCATAGCTATTAAATGAAGTATCTGTCTATCCTGACCCAAAAAGCATGTACGGATACATACTTTGAAAGGTCTTCAGGGCCAAGACCTCAGGTTTAAACAGGGCAGGAGACAGGGAAAATGTATTCCTTAGATGCATTCCTTAGATCTACAAGGATTTACAGTGGAGAAAGAGAACTGACCGACTTCCCCGGCACAATACTATAGCAGCTTAAGACCTTCGGGCTGATGCAGGTGGGTCCAGTGACAATGGGGCCCAATCTGTGGCCCAACCAAAGGGACACCCACCAACCACAGTATTGCCAGCAGGGTTTGCAAAATGGGTGCAACCCAATTGCCAGCAACCCAATTGCACAATGGGCGCAACAGGAAGACAACAAGCCAGACTGGGTAGCAGTCGAAAAGGAAGATTTTGATTGAGGAAAAGAAGGGTTGAAATGAAGAGACCACTGCAAATTGAACACTTCTGTTCCTCGCTCAAAATCTTCATTTTACACTTTTTTCGAAAGGAAAGAAAAGTGTGCAGTGGTCTCTTAATTTTTTCGGAGGTGTAAATGCTAAAAAAAACATACATATTGTAAATGGGGCACAGCAAAGACACGCGACAACTCAATACAACTAAACACAACAAAACAAAAAACTCTATGCGAACGTGGACTTGGCGGTACTGCTGCAGGTGTTTGGCAGGTGAGGTCAGAGTCCATGTCAGCAGTCTACCAAGGGGGCAGATGTTTATTCTTCATCTCAGTTGCAACTAATTATTTACTTTCAGTTAGTATTCATTGTGTATTTGTCTGGAATAATGTCCAGTAACTTCCATTCGGAGTGGCAGCAAGCATGTAATTACATTGCTAATTAACTGATCTTCACAGATTTGTACAAGGTCACCTTTTTAAGCAGACAACCTATTGGTGTGCAGTTGTATATTTAGATAAACTTGTTCATTATGTTGTGTGTTCTATTTGGACTGACAATATTGTCCTATTCCCTGTGTATTCAAAATTGCATTATCTATGGATTGGGAGTTTAAAGTACATTTAAATCTGCCGGGTCCCAGGTACAATTAGTCCATGGTTAGAGGGGACCAATAGAAATATCACTGTCATTGTTAATGGGCAAAATTTGAATTTTACCAGGGTGCTGTGTAATTTCCTTATCAACCATTTTACACAAACAGCTCTCACTCCTTACCTGTGTGTATGGCAGGTCTCCACGACAATGATGAGTCCTCAGCCAATGCAACAACTTTTGTCCCTGGCTCAGCTCCAGGCTCTGCTTCAACAACAGCAGCACTCAATCCTGATTCAGCAGGTACAGTACTGAATTAAGTGTATATTGCTAATCTACGTATGATAAAGATATAGACATACCATACCCAAATGATATAGGTTCTGTAGACACTCATAAAATCTAGTCAAGGAATTCTCCATTGACCATAACCAGCCCCTAGATTACTTGAATGTTCAGTCCATCCCCATTGTTAGAAATCAGCCATTTCATATACTGGTTAAAATAATGATCGCAGTCATCAGGAGAGAGTTATTAAATAATTTATTGCAGCATTCGATTGTCAATTGTTCATAATGTTATAAGCTCGATACCCGATCTTACAAACTCAAGCTCATCTCACCTCAACCTCATCTCTTCTCTTCTCACTGTAATGCTGTTTACAAGCTGATATGCATTGAAGGGTGTGTCTACCTAGCAAAGATTAGGTTTCCAAGACAGTAACCCCCATACCAAATGGTCAATGTAAACACTCCTGTGGTAATCAGAGTGCAACCTACAGAGAGATATTCTAAACAGAGATTTTTCTGTTGTTCTCATTATCTAGGCACATTAACTTCAAATGAAATGTACATTCATATTGTGCACAGATTCCACCACTGTAATTATTATATTCACCTTTTTATATTTCTATTATTCTGGATGTATGTTTTGTTTACTAGAAAGGCTAATATCCAACATCATCTTTGTTTTTCCAGCAACATTTGAAAGAGTTCAAAAAGAAGCAGCAAAAGCACTTTCGCCTACAATGGCTGCTACAGCAACATCCAGGCAAAAAAGACAGAGTGAGTTAGAAATTGCCTATGCACTCTAAAATATTGTGATTATTGCATGTTTCTCTATGTTATTGGACAATAACATCTTAGAAGGTTCATATTAGAACAGCAGTGTAACAGGAGGTCAGAGTCAATTGGACAAAAGGTTTTGCAAACCCTAAGCACCACTGACACATGTCTATGGTGGTGTAAATATGGACACTGTTCAGATGGACACTAAAAACCCTTAGTAACTTGTTATTCAACTCCTGTCCTCTCTCCACTACTCACTCACTCACTCTTTACCCTCCTTCCTCCCTCTTTTTTTGTCTCTGTATCAGTTATCTACACAGCAGACAGTGTTCCAGCAGCTCCTCCAGCTCCAGGTACAGCAGATGTTCAAAGTACAGAAGCCAGGTGTGGCCTCCCACGGCCAGTTTCCAGGTACATAGATGTTTTATGCCTTTTTTCCTTCCTTCTGTGTTTGCTTTCCAAGGATGACCAAATATGTTCTAAAAAACAGGATATTTAGACCTTGACTAATTATTAATGTACCTTGACTAATTATTAATGTACATGTGGTCATCACATTCAGCAATGACTCATCCTGGGACTGTATCTCAAACAAAAGCTTTTAGCAGGATATCTAAACAAAAGGTCCTTTCCAAACAATCTGACACCTTTCCCCAAACTACCGGCCATAAACCCAGAAGGCAAATTCCTTACTTCATGACCCATTTGTTCAAACACATGCTACCTACACAATCCACAACCCTTAACGTTTCTAGTTGCCCCCTTTAATACAATGCATCTTGATTACATTTATTATTAAATCGGTCAGTATGCTTAAACAACAGAACAGTTCTATAGCTAAGCATATTGTTTGTGTGTTCACCTATCAGTAGTGTCTATGCTGTGTGTTATGTAAGAAGTCAGTTCCAATGATGATACCCTCACGCAGATTTCTCTTGAGAATTTCTATCCCAGAAAGTTGGGATCTATCAGAAATGATTCTGAATGATAGGTTTCCTCCTACATTTTGGCCTTCTTAGGGAGTTTTTCCTAACCACTGAAATTCAACACTATTGTTGTTTGCTCCTTTGGGTTTAAGGCCGGGTGTTTTGTAAAAGCACTTTGTGACAACTTCTGGTGTAAAAAGGGCCTTATTAAATAAATGTGATTTGATTTTGATTTGATGTGATGACTAGACCTCTAGACAGTGTACACCCAAAAGACTGTCTCTCCCACAGGCTATATAGCAGTGTTGCAAGGTAATATTGTATATGTCTGTTTAAGCCAGCTTCAGTACTACTGAGCTACAGCAGGTATGGAAGGAGCTTAACAATGGCCCAATGAAAGATAAAGCACCAAAGGCTAGCTCACCTGTCCTTGTAACTACAGACAAACCATCAATGTCTACCAACCACTGCTATACCACCAAGAGCCAATCTTCTGTTCACAGCCCAAGTGACAGGTAAGCCTTATGTATATCACTTAACAATGAGGGAATATGAATTACACTTTTTCTCCATTCCTTGAGCACTTTTGTCCAACCAGAATGTACTTTTTCAAAACGGTTAATTTTCCGGCCAACACTGTTTACACAGTATCACATTTGATTTGAAAAATGCACCAAGTCTGACAACATTAATCACATGGCACAAAACTACTTGCATCAAAACCTATACATCAAAAGTTATTTGGCATAAATAATAGCACAATAAACACTAACTAAAACTATCCATATACCCTAACAAGGTTTAGCTTTTCTTTTGGTCTGTACCAATTGTTCTACATTTCTACATTCTTAGTATACATTGATGAGCCAGAACATTATGACCACTCACAGGTGACTCGAATAACGTTAATCATCTCCTAACAAGGGCAAATGTAAAGTTCTGTGTCGAAAAGATGTAAGTAAACAATCAGGTCTCACAGTCAACGTGTTGGGTGCAGGAGGAGTGGGCCTGAGCAAGTGTAATGACCTGAGCATTTTTGACAAGGGTCAACTTGTTATTGCCAGAGAACTGGGACAGAACATCTCTGAAACGTCATGACTTGTGGGGTGCTTCCGGTAAGTATTGGTGACTACCTACCGACCGAGGTTCTAGGAGGGACAAACCACAAACCGGCGACAGGGTGTTGAGCGCACAATGCTCATCAATGCACAAATAAAATGATAGCTATCTTGTCTGGTCTGAATCAACAGAAGGTCTACTGTGGCACAGGTCCCAGAAAATTTTAAGGATGGTTACAGAAGGAATATGTGAAAACACACAGTGCATTGCACCCTGCTGCATATGGGGAATAGACCGGTTAGAGTGACCATGATGATCTCTATCCACTGTCGAAAGTGCAGGCAATGGGAACTCACCTCCACCTCACAAGAAGGAGTACTTGAAGGATCTGCTGCTTATGTCTTGGTGCCAGACACCTTCAGGGGTCTTGTAGTCCATTCCTTCACGAGTCAGAGCTCTTGTATGCATGAACAAGAGTTAATTGCTGATTAAACAATTGTACCAGTACATTTTGTATAGGTGAGTTTTAGTTTTTTTATACTTAGATGTTCATTGTTTGAAAAAAAATAATTACTTAGCATTTGGGTGATTAGCTATGAACTGTTTTGCAATTAAATAATACTACTGTGATTACCCATTGTAATGGAAATGACCTGGACCATTGTTTCATTAGAAGTGTCTTGGCAATTGAGAAAAACTGTACCACCCTTAAGTTGAAGACCTTCTTTTAGCATACTGAGAAATTACTCTTCAAATTGTCTGTTAAGAAGACATCAATAAGATGTCACCCACAGACAATTTAAGTAAGCAAAGTTGTTTGTTCTCAGTTTTTAAGCTTATTCCCAATAGTCCAATGCATTTTGCTTGTTTGTTTGTTGTAATTCTTTGGGATTTTTTCTGCACAATCTTTAGTGAAGTTGACAATAAAACACTGATTCTAAATCAAAAGCAAGTTGCTTTCCATGTGATATTACTGCTTTTATCTCTATTCTATATGAACTGTAAAATACAAAACATACATTTTTTAAGGTATGTCATTATCTTGATATTACTTTTTATTTGTAACCTTTCACACTTAATCCTATACCTCCAGTTTGTTTGATGTGGATCGAGCAATAACACACTCACTCTATGGACAAGGCGTGTGTAACTGGCCAGGCTGTGAGACTGTTTGTGAAAACATCAGTTACTTTATCCAGTAAGTATTCCATTGGAGAGGCTGCAATGTGTTAGAAAACATTCAGTTTGTGTGTGCGCGGGTGCGGGCGTGCGCAGGTGTGCGCGTGCCTACATTTATGTGTGTGTATGACTGTTTTCATAAGTGTGTGAATTATACCCCAGTTATTGATGTGTTCCCTCAGCCACCTGAGAATGGAGCACATGCTGGATGACAAAGGCACAGCCCAGTGCAGAGTCCAGATGCAGGTTGTGCAGCAGTTAGACCTTCAGGTGTGTATGTATGTCTTTCTGGGTTGTATTTGTAGTATTAATTTGTATCCCAATTAGTTCCTGCCTAAGTAGCCGCCAGTCTTCCTTGGTGTGACTAAGTTAATCCTATGAGTGTCCTAGCCCAAATGACAATGTAGACTCTTCACCTTATTCTCTTACTTACTTTTTTCTCTTTTTGCTGCTTCTGCCACTTGCCACGATTTATCCAGTTCCCCTCACTTTCCTTCTTGTGCTCTCACTCCTCTCTGTTCACTCTATACATTCTTTACTAGCTCTTCAAAGAACGGGATCGTCTCCAAGCTATGATGACTCACTTGCACCTGCCACCTTTGGAACCACATTATCTTAAGAAACCAGTAAGTACGATATACAGCTGTTGTGTGTTATTTTGGTTATTCAGGAGGGCTGACATGCCCAGCACAGCAGGAAATGTAAAGATTTAGTGTATTCTCTTTAAAAATGTAATTTCCGTCCTTACAAATAATTTACATGAATTACTGTCCACATCCTTTAACAATACACATTTCACATTGCTGCAGGATTAAGACTAACTGTTTGTAAGGACAGATGTAAATGACAAGTTTTGAACAAATAGAAAAAAGCATTTTGATTCTCAATTATTGTTTTTCTTTGCAAACAATGCTATACCATGAAAATGTTTATGGTAGTGAGAAAATTATTTCCATCTGGGTTTTTTTTGTTTATTGCACTAGCTACTTTCTAAGCCTTCTTAAAAGTAATCCTTATACCAGAGTGTCCTGCTTTTGATCAAAGCTTTATAGACCCTGGTCAAATGTAGTACACTACGTGCATATAGTCTCTTCTCAGTGCTGGTCCAGCTTAGTGTGATACATCTGTTCTTGGACAGTAATAAATGTGATAGTTCTGTGACCTAGAGCTTGCTTTTACCACAAGACTTTGTGAAGTAAACAAGACTTTTGTGAATTAAAGATATAGCATATGTGTCATATTTGAGTATTCTGTATGATATTATTTTGCTATAATACTGGGCTCAACTGCAAAAATGTCATACAGTTAGGTCCGGAAATATTTGGACACTTTAATTCATGGGGTTGAACAAAAATATAGTGTGAAACATTTAGGAACTGCAAACATTTTCATACAAAATCGTCTTATTTCAGGGTCACAAATGCAATTGGATAAATTAACACAATCATAAATGTTCATTATTAATACCTTGCAAAGAATCCTTCTGCTTGAAGTCTAGAATATATGGAACCCCACCAAACGGTGGATTTCTTCCTTTATCATGGGTCTTTCGGTCTCATGTTTTGTCTTCAACAAGTGAAATGCATGCACAATTGGGTTGGGATCAGGTGATTGACTCGGCCATTGCAGACTGTTCTAATTCTTTGCCTCAGAAAGTTCCTGGGTTGTTTTCGCAGTATGTTTTGGGTCATTGTCCATCTGTAAAGTGAAGTGCCGTCCAATCAGCTTTGCTGAATTTGGCTGAATCTGAGCAGGCAATATATCCCTATCAATTTATTTATCAAGCCCTTTTTACATCAGCACTTGTCACAAAGTGCTTTTACAAAACACCCAGTCTGAAACCCCAAGCAGTAAGGAACAACAATGTTAGGAATAAACTTACAGAGGAACCAGGTGCAGGGGGGTGACCAGTCCTGTTCTGGCTGTACCGGGGGAATATTTTAAGAGCACATGTTGTAATAATTAGTAAATGCATTTGAGATTTGTACAGAGTCTATAAAACCTCAGAAGCATGACCAGATGTACAAAGACAGGTATAACCATGTAGAGGGTGGGGCGGCGGGGGTGGTTGTCAGATACCAGGTATCGACTGGATGTTCAACACAGTTAGGAGGACTTTGGTCAGTGGCAGCAATGAGTCTTTAGAGCCTGGCACTCGGGATGTTTGGGCCAAGAACATTTTGATAGTGCATTTCTTATGTTTACATGGATGCCTCCACCGTGTTTTACAGATGTGGTAGGCGTCGGATAATGAATAGTTAGAAAACTTCTCCATACTTTTTCTTCCAATCATTCTGGTACAGGTTGATTTTTTTTCAGTTTCATCTGTCCAAAGAATGCTGTTTCAGAACTGGGCAGGCTTTTTTTAATGTTTTTTTGAAAAGTCTAATCTGGCCTTTCTAATCATTAGGCTTATGAATGGTTTGCTTCTTGAGGTGATCCTCTGCATTTCTCTGCATTTGCTCTTGCAAAGTCTTCTCTTTGTGACTTGGACAATGATAAGCCTAATTCCTACACGTGTGTTTTTCACTTGGCTGGATGTTGGGAAGGGTTTTTTCTCTATACCATGGAAAGGATCCTACAATCATCTACCACTTATCTTCCATGGACGTCCAGGCCTTTTTTTACATTCTGTGAAAAAAAGTGTGGTCTTTTTTTCACAGAATGTACCAAACTGTTGATTTGGTCAGTCCTGATGTTCCTGCTATCTCTGTAATGGATTTTTATGTTTGCAGCCTAAGGATGGCCGGTTTCACATGCATTGAGATCTCCTAAGACCGCATTTTGTTGGTTCACCTCAACAGCTTCCAAATGTGAATGCCACACCTGGAATCAACATCCGACCTTTTAGTTGCTTAATTGATGAAGAAATAACAAAGGAATACCTTTGGATGTGAATCTACTCAAACAAAAGCGGAGAGACTGCACTTTAAGCCCATATTCATTATTTGGTAATGCTTTTAATAACAGCATGTTACTTATGGGGTGGTTCCCATGTAACTACATAGTAACAAGAATGTAAATATGTTGTAAGGATGGGTAGTTATGTAGGAACAATGTAAGTCTCACGTGTAGTTATATGAACGAAGTACGATACTACTCCAAACACAGGTGAAAAAAATGCAAGTTTGAAAGTATATCATTTTCATTCTTATTTGTGCTTATGAATTTACCATTTAAGGATGACTACTAATTATTTTATTGCAAGTTTGCTTGCAGCATTTAGGATTTAAGAGAGAACAGAAAGATGATGTGCATTTGTCCACTTTGTGCAACTTTTCACCAACACACGCACTGGCCAATTGGTTCTTGCCAAAGCAAAAGCTATTTTGGCATCAGTCATAAATGGATGAATGGAGTATCAATGTGTGTTAGTAATCAAGCTACTGAATGCACTTATCTGTTGGGTGCCCTACATCTGCCACTACATCTGCCCACATGAACGTTCTCCAATAAGCATAATCGGAAACACTCCAATGTACTACTATTTTGTTGCATTGAAAGCAACAAGCTGATGAATGAAACACATAGGCTTAACCAATATGAGTTTGTCAGATTTGACTGTTGATGAGGACAATTAAATGTTAACCATAGAAGGCATTCTTTAAAATTTGTATATCCATAGGTGCCTGGCTCACATTTCGATAGATGTCAAATATGAAAATCTCTGAAAAATCTTGTGGTGTTTCCAAATGTAGATAGAAATCAGATCCCTTAGCTTATGGTGAAAATTATTACTTGTCCGTTTCATGTTCAAAGCATTATTTTTCATTTACATTGAAAGCAACAAGCTGATGAATGAAACAGATAGGCTTAATCATAACTTGTTATTGCAAATGACAAATGATGGCAATTAAATGCTTGGTTTTCCTATTTCTGATAGTGCATGCTAAAAGTTAAAAAGTAACAGTATGTCAGCATTCAAGGCAGGCGGAGACGAAGCAGGATGCAGAGACGATGGTTACTTATGATTCTGTTTTAATAGTTGGAGCTGACTTGCGCTCATCAACAGTGAGACAATAACACGCAAAGACAGAGGGAACAGAGGAAACATATATACTGGAGGGGTAATGACTGGATGATGATCAGGTGCCCTAAACAAGACAACAGGTGTGATGGATTGATGATGGGCGGTGGTGTTAGAAGGCCGGTGACATCGAGCGCTGGGGCCCGCCTCCTGCAGGGGGAGGATGAGCAGCAGATGGCGTCGTTGTCACAGTACCCCCCCCGACGTGCGGCTATAGCCGCGCGACGACACCGACCTCGGGGACGACGTGGAGGACGCGGAGCAGGACGATCGGGTCGACGGCGATGGATGTCGCGGATAAGAGCGCGGGCCAGAACGTCCCGCACCGTAACCCAGCTCCGCTCCTCCGGACCTTACCCCTCCCACTCCACGAGGTACTGGAGGCCCCCAGCCCGGCGCCTCGAGTCGATGAGGGAACGGACGGAGTACGCCGGGGCCCCCTCGATGTTGAGAGGAGGGGGAGGGACCTCCCGAACCTCACACCCCTGGAGGGGACCAGCCACCACCGCCTGAGGAGAAACACATGAAACGAGGGGTTAATACGGTAGTCAGGAGGGAGACGCAACCAATAAGTTACCTCGTTGACTCTCCTCAGGACTTTGAAGGGCCCCACAAACCGCGGGCCCAGCTTCCGGCAGGGCAGGCGGAGGGGCAGGTCCTTTGTTGAGAGCCAGACACGGTCGCCCGGACGATACACCGGGGCTTCCCTGCAGCTGCGGACAGCGTAGGCCTTTTGACGGCGGACAGCGAGCCTGAGACGAGTCTGCACAGCCTTCCATGTGCCCGCTGCCCGCCTAAATCACTCGTCCACCGCAGGGGTACCGGTCTGGCCCGAGGTCCAGGGTGCCAGGACCGGCTGGTAGCCCAGGACACATTGAAATGGGGATATCCCCGTTGAGGAGTGGTGACGGGAGTTCAACGCATATTCTACCCATGGTAGGAACTCCGCCCACTCCCCAGGCCGGTTCTGGCAGTAGGACCGAAGGAGCCTGCCCACGTCCTGATTGACGCGCTCCAACTGCCCGTTGGACTGGGGGTGGTAGCCTGAGGTCAGGCTGACCGAAACCCCCAAAGGCTGCATAAAAGCCTTCCAAACCCTGGAGGTGAACTGGGGTGCCCGGTCAGACACTATGTCCTCGGGCACCCAATAGTGCCGGAAAACATGGGTGAATAGGGCCTCCGTGGTCTGTAGGGCTGTGGGAAGGCCGGGCAGAGGCAAGAGACGACAGGACTTTGAGAAGCGGTCCACAACGACCAAGATGGTGGTATGGCCCTGTGAGGGGGGAAGATCTGTTAGAAAGTCAACAGACAGATGGGTCCATGGTCATTGTGGAATGGGTAAGGGGTGTAACTTACCCATAGGCAGGTGTCGGGGTAAGTTACACCGAGCAGGAAGAGACTTACACCCTCACGTCCTTGGCAAAGGTGGGCCACCAGTATTTACTGGCCAGGGCCTGCATGGTCTGCCCGATACCAGGATGACCGGAGGAGGGAGAGGTATGGGCCCAGTAGATGAGCCGGTCACTGACAGACGTCAGCACATACGTGAGAGCCTCAGGGCATGAGGGCAGAGAGGGTTCGTCATGCTGCGCACGAACGATGTCCGCGTCCAATTCCCACACTACCGGAGCCACGATACACGTTGCCGGCAGTATGGGGGCATCATCCACTGGCCGCTCCTCCATGTCATGCTGACGAGACAGTGCGTCGGCCCTGATGTTCTTGCTCTCCGGCCTGTAGGTAAGGGTGAAAACAAACCGGGAGAAAAACATAGCCCACCTGGCCTGGCGAGGGGTTAGCCTCTTCGCAGCCGGCATGTACTCCAGGTTGCGGTGGTCAGTCCAGATGAGGAAAGGGTGTTATAGCCCCCTCTAACCAGTGCCGCCACGCCGACAGGGCTCTAACCACGGCCAATAGCTCACGATCACCGACATCGTAATTACGCTCCGCTGCACTGAGTTTCTGTGAAAAGAAAGCACAGGGACCGCGTTCGTTGGGAGAGGACGGCCCCCAGACCACATTCGGACGTGTCCACCTCCACAACGAACTGGAGCGACCGGTTGGGATGAGCCAGGACCGGAGCGGTGGTGAAACGATGTTTCAGTTCCACAAACGCCTGCTCCGCATCCGTGGTCCACCGTAACCGAGTCGCCCCACCCCTCAGGAGGGAGGTGATCGGAGCCACGACCTGGCTAAAGCCCCGGATAAACCTCCTGTAATAGTTGGCGAAGCCTAAAAATCGTTGCACTCCCTTTACCGTGGTTGGGGTCAGCCAATTACGGACGGCGTCAATGTGATGCTCCTCCAATGTCACACCTGTGCGAGAGAAATGATAACCCAGAAAGGAAACTGGAAAAACTGGAAAAACAGACACTTCTCGGCTTTCACATACAGTTCATGTTCCAACAGTCTAGCAAGCACTTTAAGCACCAACGAGACATGCTCAGCGCGATTAGCAGTGTATATCAAGATGTCATCAATATACACAACCACACCCTCGCATAACAAATCCCTGAAAACATCGTTGATGAAGGATTGAAAGACTGATGGAGCATTCATCAAACCGTATGGCATGACTAAATATTCATAATGGCCAGAGGTGGTACTGAAGGCAGTTTTCCATTCGTCTCCTTTCCGGATACGCACCAGGTTATAGGCACTCCTGAGATCTAACTTTGTGAAAAAGCGGGCCCCGTGCATCCTCTCAACTTCCGCAGAGATTAAGGGAAGAGGATAACTTAACGGAATGGTGATTTTATTCAGCGCCCTGTAATCGATGCACGGGAGCAAACCACCGTCCTTCTTTTTCACAAAGAAAAAACTTGAAGAGACCGGTGACCTGGAGGGCCTAATGTATCCCTGTCCTAACGCTTCCGTAATGTATGCGGACATCGCCTCAGTTTCGGTGCGGTACAGTGGATACACGCGACCCTTATGGTGTGCGGCTCCTTCTGGTTGGTTTATCGTGCAATCCCCCAGCCTATGAGGCGGTAGAACAGTAGCCTTAGCCTTGGAAAAGACCACGGCTAAGTCCCTGTATTCGGGAGGAATTGGCACGACGGGAGCACTGTCTGGACTTTCCACCGTGGTCGAACCCACAGAAACACCCAAACACCTACCTTGGCACTTCCGCGACCACCCCGAAAGGACCTGACTAGACCAGGAGATGACGAGGTCATGGAGAGACAGCCAGGGGAAACCTAACACGACGGGGAATGTGGGAGAATCCATGACGTGAAGGGAAATGGTTTCGCTGTGTCTGCCGCAAGTGACCATAAGGAGGGACAGTGCGCTCTGTTATCAAGCCCGACCCTAAGGGCCGGTTGTCTAACGCTCTCACGGGTAGGGGTGTGGAAAGGACCTGGAGGGGAATGTGCGCGCGTAACGCGAAATCCCTGTTGATGAAATTCCCAGCAACGCCTGAATCTACCAACGCCTTACACTAGGAGAGCAACGGAAAACCGGGGAAAGCAACAGGGACGGTGCAGAGAGTGAGTGGAGAGGAAATAGGTGAATGGGCATGAGCTACCTGGGGTGATGCGGAAGTGCCATGCCTGTCGCCTCTCGAGCCGGAGGAAGAACCTTGAGATGCTTCTTATGGATCCACTCCTTAGTTGCCCTGGCTGTGTGTTTTGGGTCGTTGTCATGCTGGAAGACCCAGCCACGAACCATCTTCAATGCTCTTACTGAGGGAAGGAGGTTGTTGGCCAAGATCTCACGATACATGGACCCATACATCCTCCCCTCAATACGGTGCAGTCATCCTGTCTCCTTTGCAGAAAAGCATCCCCAAAGAATGATGTTTCCACCTCCATGCTTCACGGTTGGGATGGTGTTCTTTGGGTTGTACTCATCCGTCTTTCTCCTCCAAACACGGCGAGTGGAGTTTAGACCAAAAAGCTCTATTTTTGTCTAATCAGACCACATGACCTTCTCCTATTCCTCCTCTGGATCATCTACATGGTCATTGGCAAACTTCAGACGTGCCTGGACATGCGCTGGCTTGAGCAAGGGGACCTCGCGTGCGCTGCAGGATTTTAATACATGACGGTGTAGTGTGTTACTAATGGTTTTATTTGAGACTGTCGTACCAGCTCTATTCAGATCATTCACTAGGTCCTGCCATGTAGTTCTAGGCTGATACCTCACTTTCCTGATGGTCATTGATGCCCCACGAGGTGAGATCTTGCATGGAGCCCAAGAACGAGGGAGATTGACCGTCATCTGGAACTTCTTCCATTTTCTAATAATTGCGCCAACAGTAGTTGCCTTCTCACCATGCTGCTTGCCTATTGTCCTGTAGCAAATCCCAGCCTCATGCAGGTCTACAATTCTATCCCTGATGTCCTTACACAGCTTTCTGGTCTTTGCCATTGTGGAGAGGTTGGAGTCTGTTTGATTGAGTGTGTGGACAGGTGTCTTTTATACAGGTAACGAGTTCAAACAGTTGCAGTTTATACTGGTAATGAGTGGAGAACAGGAGGGCTCCCTAAAGAAAAACAAACAGGTCTGTGAGAGCTGGAATTCTTACTAGTTGGTAAGTGATCAAATACTTATGTAATGCAATAAAATGCTAAATAATAAATAAATAAAATAATCTGGATTTTAGATTCCGTCTCTCACAGTTGAAGTGTACCTATGGTAAACATTTGACGTCAACAATCAGTATTTTTTTCTATAAATTCAGAACCATTCAACTTGTAGTTATTCTCATGCCCTATCGAAATGTAATGTAAAACAGGCAAGCTATTATATTTTACCTATCCTTTTCAATAAAAAACAGATTTTGTTTTTCTGACATAATTTGTTCTGGCATTATATGACATTTTTACTCATGTTAGCATCTCATAAAATGGGTTTGCAATACACCCTTCATGTAGCTGAGTCTCTGCAGAATCCCAGAATTTAAAGCACCTCCTTTTACTATAAAGGATGACTGTTTTAGAAGCCAAAATGTCAAGATAGGGTTTTCTAATCCGCCTGTACCTATCTGTCAGAGGGTTTTAAACTAGTTCTTGTATTGTACCAAAACGACCTACTGTGTGAGCTCTTGGAAAGAGGGCTGCAATTTGAAGCAGTGTCTTTTCCCACATAGTTACAGTGTAGTTACAAGAAAAGAGGGCTGTCATTTGAAGTATTTTTGTATTTCTTTAACGGAAGCAATTTGGAGTTCATGGCTTAATTAGCTGTTCACAAGAATGTCTCTTGCTGTTTTCAACCCATAACATTGTTTCAGTGTACAATGCGATGTTCGGTCCCGCTCCAAGAATGCACTATGAATTATGATTGGTCAAAACAGACAAGCCACAAAAAGTCAAAAAGACAACACCAGCACTGTACCACACAGAGGGGGGAAAAGAAGCAGTACAGACACATTTTAAAGCGAGAACCAGTAATTGGAGTAGGAAGAGTGACAAAGATGACATGCAAACATTTTAATAGAGTACTATGAATTTAAATAAGAAAATTGAGCACTGTCTTTGTATACTGGCCCAACATTACTCCTTACTGGCCCCGGGCCAGCGGGTCATCAGTTATGTTGAACCCTGGGTGTATCTGTGTTTATTGCACCACTTCAACCAAGGTTTATTGATCTTTTATCTGGGGTTATCACCCATTCATCCATTGACATCATTGATGTTCATGTACACAATTTCAAAGAATGATTTACAGTAGCCCACATGAAACTACTGAAAGGTAATTTGTTGATTGTATTGATGTGGGCTATTATAACCAATGCATTTACACATGAATCTCATATGTTCAATCACTATCATCCTGACCCACAATCAGCACTCAGCTTCAGAGGTTTGATGAATTTTGTATACATGAGCTGAATCTTCAGCAAAATAACCAGAGAAAATTCATAGACAGATGATAGGTTGTTGGATATTTTGTTTGACTCCAAATGAAAAATAGTAAAATGTTTGTTGAATTGTTGGGGAATAATTTTATATTATGCTTCAATAACAATTAATTTGATTACCAAAAATAATTTCAGATTTTGATTAATAAGACCACGGGGCAGTTTGACACTTCACGTCAGTCAATCTTAAATGTCATTGAACAACTACAAGCCTAGTATAACAAAATGAAGTTAGCATTCAACCAGAAGTGCAAAATGAAGAGTTAAAATTGTTTACAATTGAAACAAGTGTTAGAAATTAGCGGTCAAATTATGTAGAGCCCGTGTAATCGAGGGAGAAGTCGTTCAAGTATATTGGAAAATTGCAGCACAGATGTCGTTCAGTGAACGTTCCATTGTCTTCTCACTATAAAGATAGTTGCCAGCTAATCTATAGGTTTTTAGGGCATTTCTGCCTAACACAGATCATGTTTCTAGAAGTTAACCCCCATGCCAGATGGTCAATGTAAACACTCCACATTCGTGAGGGAGAGATAATATAAACACTGTTATCCCTGTTGTTCCTACTATCTAGGCACATTCACTTCCACTAAAACATACATTTATATTGTCATAATACTGTGTGAATATAATGTTCAAATCCCACACAATTAAGAACAATGTGTGTTATACATGGGATTTATACATATGTAAATTGAAGGTGCAAGGTGGCATGCGTAACTGAAATGCAGGAATGGTGTAATGAGGTTCCTGAGGTAGTACAAGTATGTACATGTAACAACATGCACACAGTTTCAAATAATGATTTACAGTAGCATCCATGAAAATATAGAACATTTATTTGTTGATTGTATTGATAAACAAGAAACCAGGCAAGTCTAGTTCAGCCGGCCCACAATGAAGAGAGATGATTTTGTGGCCCTCCCTGGAGGCGAACCCAGGTCTCCCATGTGAGAGACTGAACTAGGCTATATGGGAAGATAACTGACTTTTTCATGAAGAAAATGACTAGAGAATCATGTAGCCAGCAAAGTGTTGGGCTGTCCTGAACATATCCTCTTTTGCCACTGGTTGTCTTACCTGCTAATCAGCCATTCGTGAATGACACTTATACAGTATCATCAATATAGGTGACGATAACTGACTTTTTCCTCTAGCGAAATGACAAGAGAATTGTGTAGCTGTCAATCCTGAACAAATCCTAATATCCACCGGAAAACTTTTTAAAGCTTCCTATAACATAACTACAGAAGTTTGAGCCACTAAAGTTGTCTCATGAACAGATCCTAAATCATGTGTTTTGACTGTGAGGGGAGTCGGACCCGAGACCTGTTCCGTACACTAATATATATATAAATAAAAAGGTCTGGCAGCAGAGTCGCCCGAAAAAAGCTGTAAAATTGCAGGGTATTCTTGTAAGAAAAAAAACAGCGATAAACTGTAAAAATACAGTCATTCATGACTGTGTTTACAGACTAATTGTAATTAGATCCAAAATCTATCCAATTTATTTAAACGGTATTAACCATGAAAAAAGTAATTGTCCTGTAAAAACAGACAAAACTCATTAACAGATAACACATCATTTCTAAAATAAAAATATTTGCCATGAATTTACAAAGGAAAATGTTTCATTCATGTTTATTTTCTGTAGATGAATGTACTTAAACTGCCAAACACCATTTTTTGTAGGACAACACGAGGAAACTGTATTGTTAGACTTTAGTTATTATACTATCAAAAAAGACTATTTTTAAGCGGTATTGAATGGCAAAAACAGTGAATTGTCCTCTTAGAACATGGATTAAACACCTTAGTAGATGGCAAATCACCGCTAAAATTAGGATGTTAGCCAATCATTTACAAAGGACAGATTAATTCATGGTTATTTACAGTACAATTATGTACTTAACCTGTAAAAATATGGTAAAACGTCTGGGAGCAGTCACCAGTCAAAAGCTGTAAAAGTATAGGAAAATATTATAAGAACAAACTGAAAAATGAAACATTTCTGGTGATGAAAGTAGTGAATTGTCCTGCAATGAAAATACTGAGAAAACTAAATTGTTTTTACAAGTTTATTTGCCATATTCAAGTCATGGTACAGAACAAACAAATGTCAACTTTAATAATGGTTCTCACACCATTAAAACACAAGCAGATTATTATTCACTAATGTTCTAAAACAGTGTTCTCAAAAACAATACCCAGAATTAGGAGCCGACAGAAAGTGTAACATGCAAATACTTTTTTCCCACATGCAAGAATTATTGTGTAGCAAACTTTCCATCCACCTTAAAGTTCCCAGATTAAAGATCCTCAGTGTAATCTACTGTAGGCCTATATTCCATGTTTTCCCCTTCCCAGATAATACAATTCAGTTTACTTTCATGTAAAAGCTGCATTATGTAGCCAAAGTTGGCCATCTATTCCCTTGTTGAAAGCACAGAGCTACACTGGTCTCAAAAGATTAGGTTTTTGACCATTGCTCCTGCTTTCTGGGACCAATTACCTATGTAATATTTTTTTTTATTGTTTTGCATTCTGGTTCTGATGCAGATGAGGTACAGATTTTATTCCGCCAGTTTATCCTCAATCCAAACTGCTTCACGCAACCACTTCCTTCACCTAGATGCTCCTCTTATTTTAGTCTGTACACTGATGAGTGAAAACATTGACCTCAGAGGTGAAGCAAATAACAAATAAGGGCTGAGATTAAAAGGTAAGCAAACATTCAGTTCTCAACTTGTTGGATGCAGAGAAATAGGCAGGAGTAACCAAATTGTTATGGCTATACGAATGAGTCAGAGAATCTCTAAAATGACAAGGCTCGTCAGCAGTAAGGAGGGACAAACCACAAACCAGCGAAAGAGGGTTGGTCAGGAGGGCAATGAAGGATATCCTGTCTGATACATATCAACAGTAGGTCTTCTGTGGCACAAGCCACAGAAAATTTTAATGATTGATATCGGAGGAATGTGTCAACACAGTGCATCATACAATGCTGCGTAGACTGAGTGCCCACGCTGACCCATGTCCACCGTCCATCTGACAAAAAGTACACATTACAAGTAAAAATGTAAACATAAAGGTTTTTGAAGATGACTGTCAGAATGCGACGTTGTGGGGTTAATAACAGACCAGGCGCAGGCAGGGGTAGCGGTCGGTGCACTCTTGATTTAACAAACACAAACAACAGAACAGAACAACACCAAGCACTTGATGATAAAATGTATAAAGTAAACGAAAACAGCACTAACCACATGCATCAGGACACACAGTAACATGGAACAATGACAAATGTGGAGAGCAGAGGAGAAACATTTAAACACATACTAATTATCTAATTAGGACCTGGTGTGTGAGACAATTGGGAACAAGACAAATGAAGGAGACCGGGATGAGTTCATGGCAGTTGTAAGAATGGGAAAAGCGGTAGATGGCGGAGCAGTCCGTCAGCTCACCGTCAAAATGACATCCACTCTAATCTACACAGTTTTTAAAACTAGTTGTCTTGTGTTCAGTAGCTGAACTAATAGAGTATGACAACCCAAGAGTTGTGCCCAGGATTCCCTTCCCATGGGGTAACAGTACAATCTTTCTTTATTTATACTCACTACAGTAAATCACTAATGATCAGAATATCTGATCAATGACTAAAATGTAAAAAAAAGATTATCAGGTTATTTTAAATGTGTAAACAATTTTGAGAAGTATATGATTAAGCTTTTTTAATTTGGCCATAACGTCCACTTACCTGAATGTTTAGTCCATCAAACCCTGGGAGCACAGTTATACCGGCATCCTCTAGAAAGCCTCAAAAGTAACAAATAGCAGCATCCTCACTGTCAATAATGAAGATTAAAGAAAAACTTAACACTGTTTACCAGGGTTGAGGTGAATTGCTTCTTAAGTCAACTTCCTAAATAGAAATGGAAGTGAGCATAACCCTAAGTTAACAATGAATTACAAGCACAGTAAATGTTGAAGAAATATACAGTAGCTAACCACGGTTTGCTGCAACCATTTAGATGTTACACAATCTCCATTAGCTTGTATGGATGGGGCAGTTTGGGATGACCATTCTATGTGTGCCCAGCATATGGAAAGCGTAGCCATAAACAAATTTTCTTCAATAACACAATACAACTTTAGATAATCAAGCAGCATTTTTCAGATAATATGCAATTTGTGCGGATCTAGGATGAGTAATTTCATAATCAAAATCAAGTCACAGGTGGGGGACCTGATACTAGATCATCACTGAGACACTGAGGCCCATAAGAGCATACTTAAAATGTGTTGTAGTCTCTGTAGGTATGCGTCTGTCAGGAAAGCACAGACCAGCTCTGAACCATATATCTACTCACATTGGCTGTGCGGTAGACCCGAGGAGGGTATTAAACTGGAAATCAACTAAAAGCACCAGTGAAACTGTTAGACAAAATGTTATAGGCCTATGTCATGTGGCAGAGAAAATGCATTATTTTTCAGTAAATAATTTGTTTATTCAAACATTTCACGTTAACAGCGTGAATACATTAAAAAAAATTATCTGCATGTTTGGAAACCATATTACCATACTTGCTACCTTTAGCCAGCTAACAAAGCATGCGCTACAAGCTTACACTACTGCTGGTTAGTTAGCTAGCTAGCTAGCTAGTGCATTTAACGTAATGATGTTGTACCATTTCAGTTGGAAAAAAGCTGATCTGAAATGCTCAGTCATCATATCTAGAGTCAAGTGACCACTATCCTTGGTCAGATTTTTGAAATATTTAATTTTAAAGGGTTTTTAAAGCGTTGCTGTACTGTAACGTTACACTGTAAATTTGAAAATGCCGCGCTTTCCTGTGTACCAGTCTTTCGAAATGAGGGGGCGAGACTTAAATGTTCAGTGGTAGCCAACTTTGGCACATACAGTTACTTGAGAAAAATTCACGTTCAGGAGCATTTTGGGAGGAAAACATATGCTATCAGCCTTAGGGTCCATGTAAGTCTTCTCAATCACATTAATACCTGTAAAAATAAAATGTCAATAATGGGTTGAAAATTCTAATTTTGAAATATGTATTTTTCTGTCAAAACACTTCAATTTTGTTTATGGAATTATATATACTATTTACGGATATGAGTTAGATTAACAAACTGATAAGCATTACATGGACTGTGGTAACATTGTGGACTTGAGTAATTTAGCTGATGGTATGGATTTTAGTAAGATTGATAAACTGATAAGGGTTAGACAGACCCATGTTTGCATTACATCAGTTAATCATTTTAATTTTTTCCAGTTTAATATCATATTGTTAAGCTGCATCTCAAAAAAGATTTGAATATCGTGGAAAAGTTCTGTAATTCAAATCAAAATTTGACACCTTCATATATTCTAGATTCATTACACATAAATTGAAACATATAAAGCGTTTTTTGCTTCAGTCTTGATAATTACGGCTTACAGCTCACGGAAATCAGAAATCCAGTATCTCATAATATTCAAATAAATATGTATAATACAGAAATGTCAACTACAGCTCCCTGTAAGTGTGTTTACACATTTTAATACTGAAAAACATATAATCCTGAGAATATCCTGACACACATTTAATCCTGAGAATATCCTGAAACACATTTACATGTGTGATACACTATTTCATTAAAACATTTTCACTCATGTTTGTCCTACTCCTACCCTTAATTTGAGATGTAAATGGACTGACTTTTTAGCATAGCATTAGTAAATTAATGAAACAAAGCCATGACATTAATGCTAATAGATAAACCCTAATGTTAACAATGAATTTGGATAACGGGATTGTATATTGAGATTGAAACTTTATTTGAAATATAATTATCTGTATTTAGAATGTAATTTGTATATACAAGTTCTGCAAATATCCATAAAACAGTGGTAAATGTAATTGTATTTTAGAATGTGAAATGCTGTATTTGTACTGCTTATTCTTGTGGGAAAAAGGATACATGTCTAAAAATACAGAAATATAAATTTACTGACATTTATTCTACATGACGAATGTTATAAATATGTGTATCCCTGTAATTTCATAGTATTCTACCATAATTCATGAATACAGAAAATACAAGTACACTTTACCAGTTAAATACCATAAAAAAACATATTTTTTACAGTGTATTGTGCAATTCTCACAAATATGCAATTTACCAATGGTCGGTCCACCGGTCGCTCTACTAGGCCGGCTCCGCTTATGCGGTCCGGCAAAAACAGAAACCGCGTAAGCGGAGCCAGCCTAGTAGAGCGATGTATTACATTTGCTGAATTGATAATTGGTGATTGTTGGTATTTTGTTTCCTCAATAATTATTTAGCACAATATATTTGTAGAATCATAATCTTCTGTAAAATAAGCAGAGCAAATTCCAAGAAATGATAGGATGTGTATGCGATTATGTTTCTTTTTCTCCAAACTCTCCAAATATAAACAGGAACGTGTAATACTTTTGCTGAATTGAAAATTGATCTTTGGTATTTTGTTTTGTGAATAATTATTTAGCTTAATACATTTGTAATATCTTAATCATTCAGTAAAAACTATTATAATAGAGATATTAGGATGTGTATGCGATTTTGTTTCTCTTTCTTTTCTAAGATACACAGTAACATGTAATACCTTTGTTGAATTCGTAGTCCAATGGTAAAGAATATCTGGTATTACATATTCCTCATATTCCTCTTCTTGCAGCTTAATTCTGGGTCTGATGTTAACACATCCAAGTCCCTGCCGCCATTGTTCCCTCCAGATGACGCTCAGAGGTCGACAATGGCCCCTGTCACTCCCTTATCCCCAACCCAGGGAACTGCAGAACCCACAAGTGCGAGGGACATGCAAGAAAGCCAGTCTGACAGGCGCCTCTGCTCTATTTCTTCAGGTATCAACCCGGAAAAATGTCAACACAGTCTTCACTGAATAATATTTATTATCCAAGGTGGTTGAAATAGCCTAGTGAAATTAATAAAACATTTTTCTTTTAGACATTTGTCCAAATTATACGATGTACGGAAATTCTGATATCAGGCCACCTTTCACCTATGCAACTCTAATAAGACAGGTAAGAAATATCTGGTTAGCTTAAGTTCACATGGATATTCAGTGGATTTCAAAATGTTACAGCTTTTGTATATGTAAAGGCTGAATTTAAGACAAATCATCAAACCTATAATCAAGAATGCATAATATTTCAAACTGGTTTCATTGGAATATGTAAACTATTTTACATAAATCTATGGTATCTGATTTGTTGTGATATGGTACATTACAGTAGGTTACATTACAATGCGCTACCAGGGTGTAGAATGTTGGCTGTTTAACAAAATATAAGGAAGAATTGAGAAAAAAATGTATGCGTCTTGACTATTACAGGAGTCGAACACGGGACCTGTTGTTCCGAAGCCCGCGTCTCTAACCACTACGCTATTTAACAAGGTGTAGGTAGTTAGCCAGCCAGCCAGCCAGCCAGAGGCATTCGCCTTTTCTTGTTCATCTCCGCTTACATGGTCCGGCAAAAAGAATACCACAGCAGATTGTTACAGAGCATGAAGAGAATAAAATGGGCCATCCACCTGAAGGGTGTTTCAAAAAGTGTTTCTAAGTGTGCACCATACACAGTGGCCTGCCACCTAACAATACAGTTAAATAGCGAAACAATGATTGGACCAAATGGCTTATTTTGGTTGTTATCTTCCGTTGTCACTGTGGTGGTTCATGACAATAGGTTGTTTAGGTAAAAATGTTGCTGGAATAGTGAAAGCATGCATTATTTCCTATTTGACATTTTCTGATTTAATTACTTCTCAGTATTGAGAAGTAATCAATTCTACTATCTCCTACGCTTGGCTGTTAAATCGTTTATGTATTGCCTTTGAATTAGGGCTCATAGAGGTTGTAAAATTAGCTTGCTTTGAATTCTGATTGGCTGGTAGCCGTGGATTTGAGACCATATACAACAAGTATAAAATCACTTTTTTCTGTTCTAATTACTTTGGTAACCTCTTTATAATAGCAACAAGGGATCTTGAAGATTTTTGGTATACACTTTCATTCTCTCATCTCTCATCAGGTAGCGGGGGCAGCAGCTCCAGAAGGTGACCCCAAACTTCCCTTTCTCGAGCCATATTAGCCCACTTTGTCTGGGGGATCCCGAGGCGTTCCCAGTGTTGAAATATAATCTCAGGGCAGTGTTGAAATATAATGTACAATCAAGTTTATAAAGGTAATGGAAAGATATCTGGCTTAAATATATCTGCTCTACCTAGTTCTGAGAAAGAAAGTATTTTTATACTGGCCATGCCATGTTTCCACTGGTGCATTACCTCGGCACCTTGGACGTACAGGGATTAGCCCTTAGAAGGGACCTCCTCACCCCAAACTCCCTCAGCACCTCCCACAGTATCTCCCGGGGGACCTGGTCATATGCCTTCACCAGATCCACAAAACTCATGTAGATTAGATGGACATATTCCCAGGCTCCCTCCAGGATCCTTGCAAGAGTAAAGAGCTGGTCGGGTGTTCCAGGACTGGATCCGCATTGTTTTTCTTCAATCTGAAATTCGACTCTCTGCCGAACCCTCCTTTCTAGCATCTTTGAGTAGACTTTCCTAGGGAGGCTGAGAAGTGTGATACCCCTGTAATTGGCACACACACTCTGGTCCCTATTTTTGAACAGGGGAACCACCAACTTAGTCCACAACTCCACAGTCACTGTCCCCGACTTCCATTTATGGACAAATGAAATACCAAATGAAATACCGGTACTCTTGATAGACCCAATCGATGGGCCTGTGGCCATCACTAATTGACACAGGGCACCACTTCAAGTCAGGCACCAGCAAGGTGGAGGAGGGGTACTGGTATGGGCTGCTATCATTAAGGATGAATTAGTTGGTCCTTTATGGGTTGAAAAGGTCCCATACCTACAGCCAATTTCTGGAAGATACTTTTTTCAAGCAGTGGTGCAGGAAGATATCCCATCTCATCTTAATCCGCTTATCTGGTATCGGGTCATGGGGGCAGCAGCTCCAGCAGGGGACCCCAAACTTCCCTTTCCTGAGCCACATTTGACACATTTTACTGGGGGATCCCGAAGTGTTCCTAGGCCAGTGTCAAAATATAATCTCTCCACCTAGTCCTGGGCCTCCCTGAGGTCTCCTCCCAGCTGGACGTGCCTGGAACACCTCTCTTGGGAGACATCCTGGGGGCATCCTTACCAGAATCCTGAAACCACCTCAACTGGCTCCTTTTGATGGAACGTAGCAGTGGACGACGTCCTCAGCATTCAAGAAGGCTATGTTCTTTATGCAGGACAATGCTCCATCACTCATCCAAGTGCTCCACTGCTTGGCTAGCAAGGAAGGGCCTCAAAGGTTCCCGAATAATGACCTGGCACCCTTCCTTACCTTACTTAAATCCTATTGAGATCTTGTGGACCCTCCTCAAACGTTTTTTATGAACAAGTGAGTTGGAGAATGTTTTGGTAATTTAGTTAATAAATAATTATTCTGCACACTGATTGTTGCCTAATAATTGTGCATGTGTGTATTCTCTGAGAAAGTGCTAAATTAATTTTTCCTTTGTTAAACATTCAGGTTTGAGGTTCAATTGTATGTTGGATTGACTGAGAGCATTGTGATTGTTCAACAATAAAATAAATCTTGAGGAATTCAAACCCTTTACCATACATTCTGTAATTAATTGAGAACAAAAAGATATAACACTGGTCAATGGAAACCAAAATCATCAACCCACTGAGAGCTGAATTCAAACTCACATCAAATAACTATTGAAATCACATGCCGGTGCAACTTATGTGAATTTCATAACAGCAGCCCATAATGTGACTCAGTAGTGTGTATGGTCCCCATGTGCCTGTATGCACTCCTGACAAAATCTGGGCATGCTACTGAGACGGTGGATGGTTTCCTGTCCTGGATCAGGGCATCAGTGAGCTCCTGGACAGTCTGTGGCACTACTTGGCGGCAGTGGATGCACTGATACATAACGTCCCAGAGGTTCTTATTTGGATTTAGGACTGGGGAACATAAGGGCCAGTCAATTGCATCAAGGCATTCCTCATCCAGGAACTGCCTACAAACTCTGGCCACAGAAGACCGGGCATTGTCCTGCACCAGGAGGAACACAGGGCACACTGAACATAAGCATAAGTTCTGACAATAGGTCTGGGCAATTCATCGTGGTACCTATCTGCAGTCAGGGCACTGTTGGCTAGCACGAGGAGGTCTGTGCGATCCTCCAAGAATATGCCTCCCCTGACCATCCCCTGACCCACCGCTAAACCGGTCATGCTCGATAATGTGGCAGGCATCATAACGTTCACCTCGGCGTCTCCAGACCCTTTCACATCTGTCACACTGTGAACCTGCTCATGTCTGTGAAAAGAAGGGGGTGCCAATGGTGGGCTTGCCAATTCTGGTGATCTCTGGCGATTGCCAATCGAGCTGCACAGTGCTGGGCTGTGAGCACAGGTCCCTCTAGTGGATATTGGGCCGTCCTATCACCCTCATGGAGTCTGTTTCTGACAGTTAGGTAAGAAACATGCACACCAGTTGCCCACTGGAAGTCATTTTGTAGGGCATAAGCAGTGCTCTTCCTGTTCCTCATACAAAGGAGCAGATACCGGTCTTGCTGCTGGGTTGATGCCCTTCTACAGCCCTGTCCAGCTTTCCATGTGTAACAGCCTCCTGGTATCACATCCAGGTTCTTGAGACTGTACTGGGAGACAGAGCAAACATTTTTGTGTTAGCATGTAGATGTGCCATCCTGGAGGAGCAAAACGCATAACTAGAGAAGAATCAGTCAGGAAGGATAAGGAGAGAGCAGTTTTCTGTGGCCATCACCTGCAAAACAATTCCCCCTTTTGGGAACTGTTGTTACTTATTTGCATCAAAACAGCTGACATTGATTCACAATCACTTTATGCTTCCTAATCGGACCGATTGAAATACCTGAAGTTTAATTGACCTGGTATTATACTGTGATGATTACGTGTACCTTTAATTTTTTTTTGAAGTGTATTTTAAAGAGACCTTTTTGTATCAACAGATGTTGGAAAATGTTTAGTTAAAAACTTTATCTAATATAGATTTAACTTCTACAGATACATGTTTTTTGTAGCAAAGTCAGTCAAAAATAGAATGAACTCAACCAAACTTGTTAGCTATGCTCCATAGGCTACCATCAGTAAAATACAATTAATACTGTAATGCGTCTGTAACACGTTAATTCCACAGTGTCCACAGTGACCAAAGCCCACCCACCAGCCACAGTGCTTGTCTGCAGCTAGACTCTTTTATGGTATACCTCGGCTAAGAGATGTGTCCACAGTGCTTTGTGCCATTGGTCATATATTACACCCTCTTGTGCATTATTGCACAGTATATACTGTATTTGCATTTAGATATCATGTGTGAGATGGGGAATATATTCCATTCATGGGTGAGGTCACTGGGAGTTTCTAGCATGAGATGTTGAAAATGGTTTCTATCAATTCCAAAAGATGTGTTTGTTTGAGCCAATATGGCGCATCAACCAAAGTACATTACAGTTGTTCAACTGTGAAGCATGGTGGCAGCAGCATAATTCTATGTGGCTGCTTCTCTTCAGTGAGGACAGGGACTCTGTTCGGGTTAGAGGGGAAGACAGGGGGATGAACGGGGTTAGAACAGCAAACTTTCAACATAACAACCTGAAACACAAAGCCACCTAATCCAAGGAATGACTGGCAACTAAGATAACTGTCCTGAAATTGAACGGCCCTCAATTCTAAATTAAATCTGCGGATTTACTTAAAGCGGACTGTCAATTTCAGCCTTTACATAAACAAAAGCTGCATTTTCAATAAGAGTTTGTAAACACTTGATAACCACTGTATGGGCAGTTATACCACTTGACAGGTAACAACCTACATGTTTTTTTGTGTAATCACTTTAGGCTATAATGAATTCATCAGCTATGCAGTTAACGCTTAATGAGATATACAGCTGGTTTACACAGACCTTCGCCTACTTCAGACACAATGCTGCAACGTGGAAGGTACCGTATTGATTTAATTATTGTTTTGATGATCAGAATTTAGAGGGTGTAAGGTGTAATGTTAATATATACACTAAACAGTCGTATGAAAACATTTTGGCACCCCTGACAATTTCTCTGATTTTCATTTATAAATAATTGGGTGTTTGGATCAGCAATTTCATTTTGATCTATCAAATAACTGATGGACACAGTAAAATTTCAGCAGTGAAATTAGGTTTATTGGATTAACAGGATATGTGCAATATGCATAAAAATGAAATTAGAGAGGTGCATACTTTAGTGCACCCCAACAGAAAAATCACATAAATATTTGGTGGAGCTACACTAAAAATCTTTGTCTGGACTTTTTCATACAACTGTATATTTGTAATAATTATCAAACAATACTGACAACTGACCACTAGCTAACACAAATGCCATTATTGGGAAATTGTCTCCCTTGAATGTTGTTACCTTTTAATACCATATTAAACCTTGTTAAACGTATACAGAATGCAGTTCGTCACAACCTAAGCCTGCACAAGTGTTTTGTACGTGTGGAAAACGTGAAGGGGGCAGTGTGGACTGTGGATGAGGTGGAGTACCAGAGAAGGAGGTCTCAGAAGATGACAGGGTATTGTATATAGTGCAGATGCTTATTTATAATATACATTAAATGCAGTACAATTGAAAAATATGTAAATTCAGACAGAAAATCCTAATTTGTTCATGAGAATATGACAGAGTTAGCTTCATCATCACTGCCAGAGAAAAATCATCACTGCCGGAGAAAAAAATATATAGACATTATGTATGGTAATTTTTACCAAACCTTTTAGTACAAAGAACAAAAAAAGTCGAATATTCTGGTGGTGGACGCTGATATGGTTGTGAATGAAAAAAACTGTGTATCCACAGTAATGACAAGCAGAAAAATGTTAACACGTAAATTAATTGCCTCGTAAAATAGGAGTTTTTGGAATAATTTGATTGGTGTCACCTTGCTCATGCATTAAAGTACACATTAAAGTGCATGCATTAAAGTGGCTGTCACCAGCTCAATTTTTTTTAACTTTTACATTGAATTGTTAAGGACGTATTTAACCCACAGTACATCTTTATTAAAATGATTGTTAAAATGTTTTATGACATTATACAATTTAGATGAAGATGGAAACTCTTTGGAATTTTACTTTGAAAATTGTGGTTATAGTGTTTTCCAATCCTGTTAAATTCATTGGTCATTGAAAATCATGACACCCTCACTCCTGGTTTTCTTCACCAGATTGGGTTATTCTGTATTCCATCACTATACAGTCATATTTATTCTACATAGAAAACATTCTGTCGGAAAACAGTGTGTGTGATTTCTGCTCTGATATTTATTATATATCCTAAATGTAATTTGCACCAATGGACATGAGTCAGACAAACATTTTATTATTGCAACAAATGGCTCCTGTCATCGCTCACATAAATTGGTTCCAAAAACTTGAAAATCTATATACAGGTGCTGGTCACAATTAGAATATCATCAAAAAGTTAATTTATTTCAGTAATTCCATTCAAAAAGTGATACTTGTTTAATGTATACAGTGGGGCATAAAAGTATTTAGTCATCCACCAATTGTGCAAGTTCTCCCACTTAAAAAGATGAGAGGCCTGTAATTTTCATCATAGGTACACTTCAACTATGAGAGACAAAATGGGAAAAAAAAATCCAGAGAATCACATTGTGGGATTTTTAGTGAATTTATTGGTAAATTATGGTGGAAAATAAGCAGCTTGGTGTGAAGAAATCAACTATGGGAGAAATGATGAGAAAATGGAAGAGATACAAGATCACTGATAATCTCCCTCGATCCGGGGCTCCACGCAAGATCCCACCCCGTGGGGTAAAAATCATCACAAGAACGGTGAGCAAAAATCCTAGAACCACACGTGGGGACCTAGTGAAGGACCTGCAGAGAGCTGGGACCAAAGTAACAAAGGCTACCATCGGTAACACACTACACCGCCAGGGACTCAAATCCTGCAGTGCCCGACATGTCCCCCTGCTTAAGCCAGTGCGTGTCCAGGTCCGTCTGAGGTTTTTTAGAGAGCATTTGGATGATCCAGAAGAGGATTGGGAGAATGTCATATGGTCAGATGAAACTAAAATACAACTTTTTGGTAAAAACTCAACTTGTCGTGTTTGGAGGACAAAGAATGCTTAGTTGCATCCAAAGAACAACATACCTGCTGTGAAGCATGGGGGGGTGGAAACATCATGCTTTGGGGCTGTTTTTCTGCAAAGGGACCAGGACGACTGATCCGTATAAAGGAAAGAATGAATGGGGCCATGTATCGTGAGATTTTGACTGAAAACCTCTTTCCATCAGCAAGGGCGTTGAAGATGAAACGTGGCTTGGTCTTTTAGCATGAAAGTTATCCCAAACACACCACCCTTATTTTCAACCATAATTTACCAATAATAATCCTACAATGTGATTCTCTGGATTTTTTTTGCCCCACTGTACAGTCATTCCACACAGACTGATATATTTTAAGTGTTCATTCCTTTACATTTTTATGATTTTAACTGACAACTAATGAAAACCCCAAAATCAGTATCTCAGAAAATTAGAATATTGTGAAAAGGTTCAATATTGAAGACACCTGGTGCCCCACTCTAATCAGCTAATTAACTCAAAACACCTGCAAAGGCCTTTAAGGGGTCTGTCAGTCTAGTTCTGTAGGCTACACAATCATGGGAAGACTGCTGACTTGACAGCTGTCCAAAAGACGACCATTGACACCTTGTACAAGGAGGGCAAAACACTAAATGTCATTGCTAAAGAGGTCGGCTGTTCACACAGCTGTGTCCAAGTACATTAATAGAGAGGCGAAGGGAAGGAAAAGATGCAGTAGAAAAAAGTGTACAAGCAATAGTGATAACCGCACTCGGGAGAGGATTGTGAAACAAAACCCATTCAAAAATGTGGGGGAGATTCACAAAGAGTGGACTGCAGCTGGAGTCAGTGCTTCAAGAACCACTACGCACAGACATATGCAAGACTTGGTTTCAGCTGTCGCATTCCTTGTGTCAAGCCACTCTTGAACAAGACACAGTGTCAGAAGCGTCTCGCCTGTGCTAAAGACAAAAATGATTGGACTGCTGCTGAGTGGTCCAAAGTTAAATTCTCTGTTGAAAGTAAATTGTGCATTTCCTTTGGAAATCAAGGTCCCAGAGTCTGGAGGAAGAGAGGAGAGGCACAGAATCCACGTTGCTTGAAGGCCAGTGTAACGTTTCCACAGTCAGTGATGGTTTGGGGTGCCATGTCATCTGCTGGTGTTGCTCCACTGTGTTTTCTGAGATCCAAGGTCAACGCAGCCATCTACCAGGAAGTTTTAGAGCACTTCATGCTTCCTGCTGCTGACCAACTTTATGGAGATGCAGATTTCATTTTCCAACTGGACTTGGCACCTGCACACAGTGCAAAAGCTACCAGTACCTGGTTTAAGGACCATGGTATCCCCGTTCTTAATTGCTGCAGTAATTCAGGCGAAAGGGGCCCCAACTAAGTATTGAGTATTGTATATGCTCATACTTTTCATGTTCATACTTTTCAGTTGGCCAACATTTCAAAAAATATTTTTTCGCATTGGTCTTAAGTATTATTCAAATTTTCTGAGATACTGATTTGGGGGTTTTCATTAGTTGTCAGTTATAATCATCCAAATCAAAAGGAATGAAATATATACACTTGAAATATATCAGTATGTGTGGAATGACTGTATACATTATGCAAGTTTCACTTTGAATGGAATTACTGAAATGAATCAGCTTTTTGATATTCTAATTATATGACCAGCACCTGTAATTTCAAGCCACTTTGGGGCAAAGTGTTGGAATTTGGATCATGGGCGGTATTCACAAAACATTGTATCTTACCATTAGGAGGACTCCTAAACAGCACAAAAAGTTCCTAGCTAAGAGTTTCACCTTGAAACCTATTTACAAAGCAGCTAAGACCAACTTTTACTTACGCTAAGAGAAAGGGCAGGATTGATCCCGTTGCTAAGGATGATGTCATGTTCCACAAAATAATTGACTGATAGGGTAGGGGTCTTTGTCAGTAAATTCATCATAGCATTGGTGTAGAAGAAAGTATCATGCTGCCATTTTGACTTAAAATAAAGATATTCCAATAAGAATGTAGGCCAACTGTCACATACAGTAAGGAAACAAATTATTTGATCCCCTGCTGATTTTGTACATTTGCCCACTGACAAAGAAACGAACCATCTATAATTTTAATGGTAGGTTTATTTGAACATTGAGAGACTGAATAACAACAACAAATCCAGAAAAACCCATGTCAAAAATGTTAGAAATTGATTTGTATTTTAATGAGGGTAACATGTATTGGATCCCCTCTCAGTCAGAAAGATTCCTTTATACAGGAAACGAGCTGAGATTACGGGTGTCAGCTTCCGTATATTTGATATCAGTGAACAAAATGAATGCTACCAGAAGTCAGGGGAGAGCCATCTTTATTCAGCATGAGACGACGATGGTCAATGGTCTTATCCATCAAGCCTATAAGAGTCACATGGGCAACTCCTAGCAGGAGGTATGGACAGGATGTGTGGGGCCCATCAGTATCAGGCAACACTTCCTATCTATAGTCCTTTGCTCAAAGTTAGTCAGCACATCTGTATTGTGTTAAGTTTCTGAAGCCTACTTCCTCTTAGGAGCACACACTTAAAGTGATTATTCTATGATCTAACGAATTCTATGATCTACAGTGTCAAATGCTGCACTGAGATTTAGTAGAACTAGTTATTTTATCAGATTCAGTATTCAGTCATATATCATTTAAAACTTTTATCAGGGGCGTTTCAGTACTGTGGTGAGGTCGGAAGCCTGACTTAAATATGTCTAAGAGACCTCTTTAGGTCACAAAATTGCTGAGTTGATTGAAGACAACCTTCTTAATGATCTTGGCTATAAAATGGAGATTTGATACAGCTCTTTTGTTGTTGATTATGGATGCATCCAGTGTTCTCTTTTTTAATAGGGGCTTAATTGCAGCTGTTTTTAGAGATGTTGGGAAAATGCCTGATTGCAGAAAGCTACTAAATATTTGCTGCAGATCCATTGTTATTAAGTTAAAAAAATGATAGCAGTGTGTCAAGACAACATGCAGAAGCTTTTAGATGTCGAACTGTTTATTCTAGAGATTTTTGATCAATTGTATTAAATTGCAACATATTAACCAAGGTGTGTCTTGGTTGTCATAGTGATGGTACAATGTCCTTGGTAGACTGTGTAGTTCTGGTGATCAGTCTAATACTTATATATAATAACAAGCAAATTCATTACCTTTCACAGTGGACATGAGTTCTGATGCTACCTGCTTTAGTGGGTTTGTAAGCTTGTCGACCATGACAAATAGAAAGTGGGTATTAGTGATATTATTGTTGATCATTCCTGATAAATGTTACTGTCTAGCCCTGCGTAACTCATTGTTGAAGCTACCAAGGCTTTGTTTATAGATGTCATAGTGAATTAAAAGTTTTGTTTTCCTCCACTTACGTTCCGCTTTCCTACATTCTCTTTTCAGGGCGCTTACCATCATGGTGGTTCTCCATGGTGTTTTCTGTTTGCTCATAGTTTTCTTTACCTTTACCGGTGCAACATGATCTATGATATTCAATATTTTGAGTACATCAACTGACTCAGCACTTATTGTTGGAGAGATAGCTATGGCTTCCATAAACAACATTGGTATTCTCATTAATGTACCTTTTCTTACATTCGAGGTGGTAAGTGATTAAAAAAAGACACAGAAATTATCAGACAGGGCCACGTATTTAACCAGGACAGTGGAAATATCAAGACCTTTTGAGAAAACCAGATCTAGAATGTGGCCTTGAGTGTGTGTACCCCCTTCATGTTGATTGAGATCTTTCTTTCATCCTGAGAAAAGTTATTTGGCATTATTGTCCGTACTACTATCTATGTGGAAATCCCCTGTTATAATAAACAAGTTATAATAAACTGATATAACAAAGTAGTTCAGCAAAATCATCAATAATATGTGCAGAATATTGTGCAGGTCGGTAAATGGTAAAGAAAAATGTGTGGGTACACTTCAATGTAAAACAGAGGGATTCAAAATAATCAAGGTCCTGGAGTGGCCTAGCCAGTCTCCAGACCTTAATCCCATAAAAAATCTGTAGAGGGAGCTGAAGGTTTAAGTTGCCAACCATCAGCCTCAAAACTTTAATGACTTGGAGAAGATCTGCAAAGAGGAGTGGGACAAAATCCCTCCTGAGATGTGTACAAACCTGGTGGCCAACTACAAGAAACATCTGACCTCTGTGATTGCCAACAGAGGTTTTGCCACCAAGTACTAAGTCATGTTTTGAAGAGGGGTCGAATACATATTTCCCTCATTAAAATGCTAATTAATTTATTAAATTTTTTACATTTGTTTTTCTGGATTTTTTGTTGTTATTCTGTCTCTCACTGTTCAAATAATCCTTTGTCAGTGGGCAAACGTACAAAATCAGCAGGCGATTAAATACTTTTCTACCTCTTTTACTTCCTTCATCGAGACCTGATGTGTGATTTGTGTTCCATAAATATTTTTTATGGAACACAAATCACAGCGTATATATGTTCTCATTTGGGTGGGGGGCCTATGTATAATATATATATATTTCAGGCTGAGGATTTACCCATGTATACCAATTTGTGTTTGTAGGTCACATTGGACGTTATACAGCTTATTATAGCGCCACCTATGGGTGGATCTGGCTGAGTCCTCTTATCTGAGTAGTGACACATGTGGACTGTCTGTATGCCAATTTATATAACTTTTTATCAGCTAACTTTTTACCCACTTTTTAAAATTGTTCTGATAATGATTTTCTGTGCAAAACAAAGCTGTGGTGACTTTCCTATAGTATAAATTTACCATAGTCAAAAATCATAAAGGTTGTTGTTTCTTAGCAGTCTGTAGACTTTTTAGTACTATATTTTGCACTATATCCAAAATCTGGATATGCCAAGCATAAAGAGGGACTGATTGCATAGCCAATAGAAAGGTGACACAGGAATAAGGTATGTTCTGCTAGGCAATATGTACATTCCAAAAGTCTGAAAGATAGGCCACTGAAATGTAATCAATTATAAAATGAAATGTGCCTTGGACTGTAAAGCCAACTCAAGACTGAAATTAAAAAAGCATGACCCTCCCACTTTTCCCATCGAGTCTCATCATGTAAATTTCCAACCTTCCCTTATCTATACCAGTTACCTTTGGATTGTGTTGATTGACTATTGATGTGAAATGTATGAAAACTTCATGCTTTAACATCTTGTTGCCTTTTTGTGTAAAGCCCAACACTAGGAAAGAACCTACCCTCTAGCTTGTCTAATGGGAATGGTCTTAATTCCAGTTTGCAAGTGAGTGCACACATTAAGTATTTGCTCTTTGATCAGGCAAGAAAAAAGAATACATATGAAATAGATATTTTAAGACAACTTGAATGTGATTCATATAAATATTTAATGTACAATGTTGCACATTAAAACACATTGAAAATGTTTATATAATTATGTTTTATTATTAGTCCAAAATGCATAAAATAATTATATATTACAAATGTAGACTTTAACATGGTGTTGTGATTGTGCCATTCATTCCTATCTTCTCAGGCTCTTATGAATGAGACTGCCCTGACTATATTGAAGAGCAGGAGCCCTGCAGGCCTGACAAGCAGTACAAGCACCAAAACATTCTGTTCCTCAGGACAATGAGTAACGCAGCAGCCAACACTCCACTTCTATAACGCTTTAAGATTTTTATTTATTTTTAATGCTGATGACACGGCACCATATGTCATGGCTCTCTCTCTGGAAAGTTGTTTTAAACGTGCACAGCGGTTTACAACTGTTACAAAAATTATATTATTGATCGTTGTTTGGTACTAAGTACATGCTATTTTCTAGGTCAGAGAACCTAGCTTTGGATTACCCTAAAATTACTACCCTAAATGTTTCTTTTATACAACATTTTGCTTCTTACAATACATTGTTATTTGTTTAGTTGAAAACCTCTCTTTTAAACCATATTATTGTAAATTGGTGAAAAAGCAAAGGATTAAATGTTTTCTTTTATTGGAATAAATCCTGTCTGAAACAGTAGCATAGAAAAGATATTGAACAAGCAATATATATATATATATATATATATATATATATATATATATATATATATATATTATGAGTACAGCTATATATATATTATGAGTACTCATAAGTACAGCGAATTCATATGGAATGCCATTCAGAGTGATCTTAAGTTTAATGTCTTAGAGCCTAGAACACTAATATTTTACATTTCTTATGACTTTTATTATTGTTTTATTAATGTATTTTTTATCTCCATTTTGTGTGTTTTTATTGTTGTAATACCAGGCTCTGCTGTAAAAGAGACCTTTGTCTAAGTTGATTTCTCTGTATAAATAAAGGTAAATTAATAAAGAATTTGGAGAGAGAATGTCTGATATCTTTAGTGACAACAGCAAATCCCAGTTTGGGGATGTAGCAAGAATGACCTAGAATAACCATTGTGACCACAAAGACTAAATATGAGTGTGAGTGGAAATTAACATTCTAATTCTTAAGGCAATTCCTTCCTGATGTTCTATATTGGAACCAAAAATCTGGAATGGACTCCATTCTAGGTTCAGCAAGCTAGTAATGACTTTCCTAAACTGTCAAGTATTGCACATAATAATGGTGTTATTGTCAATATACTAAGTCCAGCTAACTGGAAATGATCATGTTGTCTTCTGAAGATCATGTTACTACAGAGAGATTATGGGCATGAGGAACACAACGAATTAGTGCTGACTAACTCTGAGCAAAGGACAATAGATAGGACATGATGCCCGTTAACTGATGGGCCCCACACATCCTGTTCATTCCTCCTGATAGGTGTTGTCCATGTGCCTGTCATAGGCTCTATAAACAGACCCATGGACCATATGTTGGGTATTTTGTAGGAAACTTTTCTCATTGGAGGACAATGAACTGTGTAATTGTTGACCACTATGACCGATGACCACTGGCCGCCTCCTATGTGTCCTGACATAAAATACAGTGTTCATTTTATATTTACTGGAGAATATGTAAGAACTATGGAATATCAACATCTTTGATGCAAATAAAGAAAGTTCTCCACTGACTTCCGTCTGAATCAGGTTTGTTAATGGATCAAAAGTGTACAGAATCCATGCTCTAAATGGTTTATTTCATAAACATGAGGGGTTATTTAAATGTGCACTGTGCATGTTTGCGCCACCTATTGGCCCTGAGTTAAATATTTGTTCTATCACTCCATTTGAATCAGACACGATCATTACTAACAACGAGCCAACTGACCAGTCTGAAGCACCTTCAATCATTGAGGCTGGAGCAATGAACACAGAAATTTGTTTTTATAGTCAAAGCTTTTCATCTACGGAATATAGAATAAACAGTGGTAGTGTGTGGTAGACCACACAAATTCTCAGAGGGTGCCCAACAAGCTCCGAAGCTTGTAGAAATCACCTATAATCTGTTGCATCACTCACCACAGAGTTCCAAACTGCCTTTGAAAGCAACAATATCATTTTGGTCGGGGGCTTCATGAAATGGGTTTCCATGGGCAACCAGCTGTATGCAAGCCTCACATCAACATACATAATGCCAATCAACAGCTGGAGTACTGTGAAGCATGGACTAGTGCAGTGGATAAATTATTTATGGGGTGATGAATCACGCTTGACTATGTGGCAGTCTGAGGGAGGAATCTGGTTGTGGCGGATGCCAAGAGAATGCTACTTACCGGAATGCATAGTGCTCTCTGTACATTTTGGTGGAGATGCTCTGTGGATATTTTTCTGGGTTTGGGCTAGCCCCTTAGTTCCAGTGAAGGGTCATCTTAATGCTACAGGATACAAAGACATTTTAGTCAATTGTGAGCTTCCAACTTTGTGGCAACAGTTTGCCCTTGTGCACAAAGTGGGTTCCATAAAGACGTGGTTTGACAAGGTTGGTGTGGAGGAACTTGTGTTGCCTGCAAATAGCCCTTTTATAAACCCCATTAAATACCTTTGGGATTGATTGGAATGGTGATTGTGAGCCAGGCCTTCTTGTCCAACATCAGTGCCTGACCTCACAAATGCTCTTTTGGCTGAATGTGCACAAACTCCCACAGAGACACTCCCAAATCTTGTGGAAAGCCTTCCCAGAAGAGGGATGGCTGTTTACAGCAACAAATGGAGGGCCCACTCCATATTAATGCGCATGGTTTTGGAATGGGATGTCAAACTGTCACGTCCGCGCCTCCACGAGCACACAGCAGAAGGCGCCCGCGCTCCTGAGCTTCAGGACACCAACTCACACACCTGTCGTCAATCACTACTCACACACCTGTTCTCACTCGCCTCATCACTCGCATACAAATACTCCTCCCTGACACTCCTTCCCTGCCGGATTATTGGTCTATGTTCGCATGCCATATCTTGCAATTCTCCAACCTTCTGATCGCTATTTCCGTGTATCGACCCCTCGCCTGTTCCCGACTACTCTTCCAGATCCTTGCCTGTGCCTTTGTTTGCCATTCGATCCTCGACCATCTGCCTGCCCCCGACTACTCTGCCTGTTCCCTGCCTGTCCCTCTGCCGCCAGCTCGATTACCGACCAACCGCCCGTCCCTGACTATTCTGCCTGCCGCCTGCCTGTACTGCTGCCTTCGGTTTGTGAGACATCTCACAACCAGTCCCCGGCAACACCACCTGCCACTCCCCCTTCCTTCCCCATCCGCGCTTGGATCCTTACCTGTGCCCGTGACACAAACAACTTGCATAGGTGTGATGTCAGATGTCCACATACATTTGGCATGTATGTGAATGTTAAGCAAAATAGAAAATAAACTCTCTGCCAGGTGAAAAACTAGTGATGGCCATACAAGGCATCATTCGTGCTCTTCTAGCAGCAGGATATTATGTTAGCAGCATTAACTGAGAATAGATTTTTCAAATTAAAAGCCTTCATTTAAATACAGCTGTGCTCAAAATGTTGCATACCCTTGCAAAATTGGTAATATATGTACCATTTGTAAAAAGCTTCAAGTATCGTCGTATTGTGCTCCTTGAAACAACCACACCGTCTTTTTCCAGAGCAGCCTGTATACCTCTTGCGGTTACCTGTGGGTTTTCTTTGTATCTCGAACAATTCTTCTGGCAGTTTTGTCTAAAATCTTCCTGACTTCCGCTTCTTATTGAGGGATTGAACAGTACCGGCTGGCATTTGCAAGGATTTTGATATATTGTTACATTATTTTCCATCATTATAAAATTCCATTACCTTCTTACACAGGTCTTTTCAAAGTTTTTTTCTGCTCCCCCCTGTGGCTCAGTATCTAGCCTGCATCAAAGCATCCACATGAGAGCTAACAAACTCATTGACTATTTATACACAGACACTAATTGCAATTTGTGTGTGTCACCTTGTGTGTCTGTAACAAGGCCAAACATTCAAGGGTATGTAAACTTTTGATCAGGGCCATTTGGGTGATTTCTGTAAGCCATATGATTTTAAAAGGAGCCAAACGACTATGTGATAATAATTGGATTCATAAGATCACTATCCTTAAAGAAAATACAGTTTTTGGTAACCCTTCAATGTATAGCCCATTACTTAAAGGGTAGTTCCCACGTAACTACGTAGTAACAAATGTGTAAGTACATGGTAAGAATTGGTAGTTATGTAGGAACAATGTAGGTGTTATGTGTACTTAAATGAACAAAAAACAATACTACTCCAAAACAATCTTGTAAACAGACAGGTGGTAAAAGGCAATTTTTAAAGTATATACTTGTCATTCTTATTCCCATTCTTTCCCATTTAAATGTGGCTTTAAAAATTATTTTATTTCAAGTTCGTTTTGCAAAACCAAGGATTTAACAGAATAGAAAAATGACGCGAATTTCTCGCTTTGCGCAACATTTCACCAATCAATCAATCAATCAAATTTATTTTATAAAGCCCTTTTTACATCAGCAGTTGTCGCAAAGTGCTTTCACAAAACACCCGACCTTAAAACCCCAAGGAGCAAACAACAGTAGTGTTGAACTTCAGTGGCTAGGAAAAACTCCCTATGAGAGCCGAAATTTAGGAAGAAACCTAGACAGGAACCAGGCTCCGAGGGGT
>JACXGJ010005319.1:0-39730 GCA_016801105.1 Esox niger
ACTGTTCCCGCCATTGTTTAATTTCCAAAGTCTCCGGATGAACTTTAGGAAGTACGCACGTCGGAACGATTTTTGCGCAATAACCTCGTGTGGGCATGCTACTGTTTGATATTCCTGAGTCTATAAATAACCAATCATACATGTCATCTTCGTCCTCATGTGTACTATACGCAGGCGGTTGAATTAAGCTTGATAACTGTGGGTAGATCGTATTGGTCTTTTCAGATGATTTTACAATGCTAGTTGACGCACATTGGTCATCTAAAAGTAGGCTATTGCTCCATGGCCAAATTGGTGGACTTTTTTTCTTTGCGTTTCTGTTTTGCCTGGACGTTTTTTGGATATTGCTCTCTCATTAACTCCCATGCTGTATAAACTTCTTTCATATAATCTAAATCCCATTTTGGATTGCACACAGCAGTTTTATCCACTATATATTTAGGGGGCTATTTGTAATTTCTCTTTCTCAAAGCTCCCTTCAAGTGGAAATGTATGATCCGTCCACTCAGATAAATCACTGAGGAATGGCTCTGTGTAGAAAAATTACGTTCTGATTTATTTTTGATTATTACTGTTTGGCAAGCCTTAGGTTTACTGACTTTTCCCCCCATGTTGAAATGCATGCAATGTTAGTAGATAATAAATAGTCGTATCAAACCTCCACTTTAATTCTTTCACTTGATGTTTATCTGTTTAGTGGCCAAATGAGCTGTTTGTCATACTTTCATGTTTTCCTCTATCTTAGCTGCTGCAGTCTTACGCTTCCTGATCAAATCGCCAATACCTCCGGTTGGGCGGACTCTAACCCCCAAACGAATCAATCACCTCTCGGATTGTTCTCCGGAAAATGGGAACCATTCCCCTACGCTTCTTTGACCTAGGATTTACACTTATAATTATTAATAGCTAATTATAGTAACCTGCCAAGAACGGGTATATCTTCCTTCCTCCCCTGGCCCAAGTTTTATGTAATATCCCTTTATAACTAATATTACTACTTGCCCAAGGATGAAGCGAAGTCTACGATTTTCTTTGATCCTTAAACGTACCTCTCTATGTTTTTTTATTTGTTTTATTCTTTTTTATTTTTTTATTTGTTTTATTTTAGACTCACAGCATCATTGCCACTGTTATCTATTTCAAATATTATAATATTCCCATACTTCTTGCATTTCACACATTTTCAAGTCAAATTATTTCCAAATCCATCAATACCAAATAATTTTGTCCCCCCCTTTTTAAAACAGGCAATTCAGTGTTCTGACCAGCATGGCCTCATCACAGATAAGCAGCATCAACACAACTTCAATCAAAGTAGTAAAATCTGCTTACCTGTAATTCAGCCGTGTGGCTTCTGTTCGTTGACGCCAATTGTTAATCTGAATTATCTTGGTATTGATACTAGTGTGGATGCTTATAAAAGAAGTATGCAAGATAAACCTAGTGGAAGGGTTAATGCAAGAATTTATTAATACGGTACCGTGATCTTAACCCATTCAGCAGCATGAGCTGAATCAGTATAGAATCATCGAACAAAGGGTTACATGGGTCTTTATACTGGTCAAACAGGAAATGTGCTACATGTGCTATACCTCAAGAGATGGTTCCCTATGACAGTTTAACGTTTTCATCGTATGGTTCCCATGGCTCCACATTCCTAAGGATGGGTCTGAGCCCCCCATGTAAACACTGCTAAGCTTGTTGAACGCATGTAGAAACACTGATTTGTTGACCTCATGTAGAAATACATACTATCAGGCCTTTAGGGTCATCTGTGGTACGTTTGTCTTGAAAATCTCCCATCTCTGTGTGGAGGAGCTGAAAAGGGTGTACAGACGTTGCAGCACCCCAAAGAAGCTCACAGACTCGACTGTTGACTTCGCAGCATCTACAATGCTCTCCAACAATAGCCCGCACCGATTTGGCACTTGACAAAGCGCAGTGTCACGGAGAGCTGCTCTATGTGTGCAGCGTCCGGGGTGCAGTCCATTATCACGGAGTAGTAATTGGATTGTTTTACTCTTTGTATTATTGCTTCCATTGTCTTGTCACTAATAAGAGTGATCAACTCATTTTGTATCGTTTTCCCCAGATAATGGTCAGCAATCTCTTTTGTCTCTGCTCATCTGACATGCTCGCTCATCACTGGGTCAAACTCCGCAAGCAGCTCCACCACACCTAGAAAGTTTCGATTGTTTGAGTCATGTAGGTTGGAATTGTGACCATGGAAAGTAAGGTTTCGTTCTGCAAGGTGACAAACTATGGCAATTAACCTTTTCATGACGTCGTTCCATTGTCTTTTTTTCAACATTTGCATTTGTTGATAGGTATTGTCAATGGTACAGTGCGTTTTTATTCGCGTCTCCAGCTCACGCCAGCTGTCCATTTTGACACGGTGTGTATTAGATTTTTCATGATCCTGGAGTGTGAGAGTGAGTCGTTCCCACATTCTGAAACCTCTGAGTGAGACTACTCGTCCGCTTGCCAAATAAGGTACAGCAGAAACATTTTTCATCGTCATATTCTTTTCCTTTGGCCTGTGGAGTACAATGGAGTGAAAAGCAAAACAGAAATATAGAATATATTTTTTATAAATGTCTTAAGCCTTGTATGTTTTAAATGCGTTTTATTAATAAAGGCATAGAACCAGTTTATTTATAGTGCACTGATAATAGTTTCATAAAATTAATTTATTAATTAAACTAATAAAAAGATAAAACGACTTTGAGATATGTTTGGTAATTGTACCTGAATGCATTTAAAATCAATTTTCTATATTTCAGATCAATATGTTTGTTTTCCTTAATTTTAATTCGTTATTGTATGCGTGATGTTGTTATGTGAGCGCGCACGCTCAGCGAGAGTGAAAATGCTTGCGCAAAGGGGAAGATAACCGATCTATCGCGGGCTGTTGTTTTATTATAATGCGTTTACTTCCACTTTGATTTGTAGCGTTTTACAGAGTGTTTTCTTTAACATGTTAACATCCGCTCTTTCGACATGTATGTGAAGAGTGCGCTTAACTGAAAGAAAGCAACTATAAAAGGACTCGTGGAACTACCAGTTCGTTTGCACTGTCTTTCCTATTCTTCATCTGGGCAGACTTCAAACTCTGACAGACGTTACAACACACAGACTGTTTCAAACAGAGGTTGGATAAATATGTTTTGCTTTTAAAACGGTGTTTTAATGCAAGTATAGGCCTACACAAATATAAGTAAACACTTAGCTATTTTCTCATCTCGCTGCGCCTGGAAAAAATTTGCGCTTTGATTCAATTCCCTTGCCGCGCGCATACATTTGAAATAACGAACTTGAACACGCAAGAGGCGGAATGTGAACGGCCCCTTGGCGAGCTACTGGTAGCTTGCGAGCCACGTGTTTGAGACTGAAAATCAATATCCAACGGAGAATATGAATGGGATTTTGCGGGTCTGTTGGGACCCCCTTGGAGGGCGGGGCCCGTTTCAATTGAAACGGTTGAAACATAGGTAAGGCCGCCCCTGCCTGTATGAACAAAATGACGGATGTTTTTATGTCTCCACTGTTCGATCGCACCCGCGTGTGTCTCTCACACACACACAGTTCAATCGCGCCCTTATCTCTGCGCACCTACCATTCAGAAAATTAGCTATTTTTTCATCTCGCTGCGCCTGGAAAAAATGAGCGCTATTTTGCCTAGTCTGTGAATCCAAATTCTCTCAGCCCTTCCACATGGCTGTTCCCTTGATTTGTAAGAAGAATTTTCCATAAAATTCAAAGTCATTCCTTGATAAATTGATCTCTAACAGTTCCAATAACTTTGGGTATTTGAGAAATATATTTTTAAGGGTTTGTAAACCCTCTTGAATATCAATATTTGTGTACAGGTTATCCACATCCATAATGATTTACAGGGCATCAAATGGGATGGTAAGATTCTTCACAATATGAACAAAATGGTATCTGTGACATAACTAGAATGTGTGATCGAGAGAGGATTAATAAATCAAGATATTCAGCTGCGTAATGTTTCGCTGCTAATAAGAATTAATTTATTAACGTATCCTTATTTATCCATTTTTTGCCAATAAACTGTAATAAATTGACTGTTTTAGACAAGGCCTGAATTTGCTTTAGACTTCATGGTTGCCACGTATAGAAAAAGTCCTAGGTCAGTATGCCCTGTTCTTAGAAGTGATTAGGGCTACAACAGAAGGCACCAGGCTTCAAACCTATCTTATCTATGGCCCTGTAAAGATGGCTCCAAGGTGAAGTTGCCCTTGTCTCCTCTGTTACTTCCATTTGGGCAGGACAGAGACCAGGGGTAGCTCAGATCAGGTTTAACTATGACCTAGAACTATGGTTGCCATAACAATGTAGAGTTCTATCTTGTTTTACGATTAGTATGACGACTTGTTTTTGTATGTATCTTATAGCATAAGAGATAATATATTTGGAGTTAACAAGAAGGGGTAAAGAGGGGAAAGCAATAATGTGAGATACGAACAGTCTGTCAAGACATTACTCTTTCGGTCTCTGTTTTCATCATTTGTGATGTTGTGATGATTGTTCCCGTGGATCCACGTAATTAAACTTGAAATAATCAACTGTTATACGAACAACTGAGAGGTTTATATTTTAATATAACATTAGAACATTTTCCATCTTCCACAATTTTGCGACCCAGGTGGGACTTCCAATATCGACAACTGTCTCGAATGTTGGTGGTGGAGAGGACGAACCAGGCGCAGGCAGTGTCTGTCGATGCTGATCTTTTATTTAAAACAAACACCAAGTTCTTTTGAATAAACTGAAACATAGCAAAATGTGGAAACAAAACCGGCACATACCACCGACATGGACCGACAAATAAGGGGAGCAGAGGAGCAACAAACACATACTAATGAGGGAATTGGGACCTGATGTGGGTAATGGCTACAGACAAGACGCATGACAAGTCCGGGATGTGTTTGTGGTTAAAGGAAAAACTGGAAACGCGGGAGATGACGGAGCTGTTCGTTATCTCACCGTCACAACAACGGTGTTTTTCAATTCTCTCCAGCTGACTGAACTAAGCGCATCATAAATAGGTAAGCGAAACCTACTTGACAAAATTCGCATCAGTCTGTTTTGAGAGTCGGGAGTGACTAAGTCTGACTTATTACATGTAAAATAACACTTGATTATTGATGGTAAATGTTGTATTTGTTGTCTTTTTCATAATGTTGTACTGTACTAAATGAAAATATATAGAAAATCCTTCGTTAAGAAGTTGACGAACAAAAAATAGTTCAATTGGGCTGTAACTGAATATTTGATAACCAAGAATGATCATTTAGAGACTCCTAAACAAATAGTATAGCCAATTTGAGGTTTCCATTATTCTGTTGTATGTGAGGGATTAACTATTTCACGTCTGCCGATACCTTTTACGTGAGGGAGCAGACTGGTTATCAACTAATGCATTTGATATGACAGGTGTGCTTTTCGCGACACTCCAGAGAAATACTTATTGTTGTTCAAGGGTGTAGGACTTTGGGGGCGCATTACTCCCCTTGATGGGTTCTGATCGCGGAGGATAACGAACCCCTATATGCCAAGCCAGGGCCGATCCTAAATTAGGATACATTTTAATAATCCAAATGTGCAATATCCAAGAAACCCTATGTTGAGGATACGCCAAGAACACTAGGCGATGGGGCTAAAATCTCTATGTTGTTTGAATGGCCGGCATTGAATGGGTGTTTGAATGAGTGAGAGAGAATCATGGAAGCACGGATAACTCAGTGTGCTCACCAACAGTTGTATGCGTGTGAATATGTGTGCAATAAAATAAATGATTGGGTTGTGTATCTTATGACAATTGTACATTTATCAAAAATGCCCGACCATTCCTGTGTTTTCTTTGATCTGTGTTCTGATGAAAGACAGTAGCAACAGGCATATGCCATAAATCCTTTAACCAGACTATTAACGATTAAATATGACCCAGTACATTTTCTTGTTATGACAAATAGACGGACATTTAATCAAAAAGTTGCGTAACGGCGCTTTCTAGTATGTTTGAGAGAAGTCCAGTATAACTAGTGTTTTAGAACTGAATCCACAACATAACTGACTAGAATTTTGTTGTACTTCACAAATGCTTTATCGATCAATGACATTCCCTCTATAACCCCCAAATGAGCACCGGCGCGGCTATTGCCATTATTACGCCATATATGCTGTATGTATCTTGTAAGTGGAAATTTAATTTATTTGCCCGAAGGGAAGTTAATATTTTGAAACTACGTATAACGTTTATTTTGGGTATTTGAGGCAAGAAACGTATTTGACTATTATTACCTGAATGTGAAACAAAGTTATAAATTAAGATTTAAATCTGAAGCAATCGGATGTGGTGTCAGAAGTGGGGCACTAATAATATAGCGGTATGGTGTTACTTTCCAATTCCAACAGGAGAACTCAGTGCTGTCAGCTATGCCAGAAGGAGAGGAGCAGCGGGCTGAGGAGTCGGAGTCACGTTAATTTCCTAATGTTTTAATATAGCGTAGCTGAATGCTGCTCACGGGAATGAGACAACACACAAAGACATAGGGAGCAGAGGGAACATATATACTGGGGGAAATGACTGGATGATGATCAGTTGATGATGGGCAATGGTGCCAGAAGGCCGGTGACATCGAGCGCTGAAGCCCGCGTCCTGCAGGGGAAGGACGGGCAGCAGATGGCGTAGTTGTCACAAGTGCACATGTTGAATTTGACCGATGTCCTATACAATTGAGCCCAAATTATGAAACACGACCAAGACTCACTTTTAGGTTAAGAATCAACTGGCCATTGTTAAATGTATTGTCTCTGTGTGTGTGTGTGTGTGTGTGTATGTTTAAATGTTATGTTTGTCTTATCCAATTGTTGCAAACAACCTGCTTAACAAAACTAACACTATCTGAAAGCCTTCTCATTCTTTAACTTCTCATAGTGCTATTTGTTTTGTTTGTCATATATGTTTGGACGGTCAGTGATTATCCCGTTACCTCAAAGTTTATGACTTAAAATAATTCGAAGTGAGTAGATGGTGAGTAGTGCTACGTTCATGATGACATTTGCAGAACGGTTATTCCCGATTTAAACTACACGTTTTCTACAAAATTTGCGTTCATAATGACGATTGTTGTTTCCAATTTAGGTTAAATATCCTCTACTAAGCTTTATAAGAAACATTATAAATGAATTAACAAGCATGGTAATGGTGGGCTGCATCCCAACCCACACGGAAAATAAATATATTTTTGAAATGTGGAATGTGATAAATATATGGCGACTACATGTAACGATATTTAAAAGGCATCTTTAAGGTACGAATAGCAACCTTATGTATTTCAGTTTTTATTCTGAGATGTATATCCTACACGCTTTAAAATATATACATACGTTTAACTTAATTCAAATGAAGTTATTTCGTATTATACCCACCATTTCAGGTAATACCCTTAAAGGCATCAGGTTTTAGTGGATTGATCCTGGTAAGGAGTGTGGGGTTCCTTAGGTGTAACCCAGCAATATTTTTTTTGTTGCTTTAATCATATATTACATCCAAAAATAGGACCATTTTCTAATTTTCTGAACAAACGCAGTCAACTTATCCTCACCCAGCGAATATACTAACAACACTTTCAAAATGTTCATCATTAGTTCAAGATGTATTAATTATATTTTCTTAAATGCATTAATTGGCCAATATTTTTTATTTTAAGTGTTTCCCAAATATGTAAACAAATATTTAAGGTTTATTTGTTTTCCGTGTTGGGAGGTGGTGGCTGTATACTAGATCCCTCTTACCATTGATTTGTTGATCTGCTTTATTTAAATGCTTCTTTGATTCAGTTTTGGTTTATGAATATAGGTTTAAACTAATTAGAAAGTATAGATTAAAATTATTCTCTTTGTAAAACATTCATGGTAAACATGAGTTAGATCCCATCTGGAATGGGATCTGTGTATAGTAACAATTTCTGTCTCCCCTCAGTGTCGAGAGAGTGGTGTCCAAGGACATAAGTTGAATAGGGTAAAAAAGGGGGAGAGGGACTTTGTTAGCTGAAAGATGGAGTAGAATGCAGTTTACAGTTCTATTATAAAATTAAGCATTTGTGAGGAATCAATTTGGGTGACCCATCCTTATTGGCTGTTTGTATTAGGAGAGGTATAAAGCAGGTCAAGTTAAATACACACACACCTAGTTAAGATTCTGACTTTGTGTTGTGCGAGATTCTATCTTTGTTTCCCACAAATTAGGAATCCTGAATCACTGATAGACTTGATACATCTTGTCCAATGACACCTGTGGCCAAGATCATTCCAGGGCCAAACCAAGCCCAGACCTATGAGACTGACATGGGCTCAGTAAGAGTGACGAGCCAGCCAGGACACTGACGTGTTCACCAAAATCAAGGGGAGGTGGGCGACAGACTGCCATGTACAACAGACAGTCCAAGGCTGGACTATTACTGGCAACCATCACAGCCTGAGGAGCTGAGCTCTATGAGGGGGAGGTAACCATCTGGATTGACTCATAGGAAAAAGGATGCTTGACTTTGGGGTCACAGGGAGGTACATTACAGACAGCCTAGAATGGCTAACAACATCAAACCACAATGCACAAAACCGTAGTATCAGTCTTTAAACCCCTGTAGTTTTACATGAAACAACTAGGAAGGTTGGAGGAATGGAGAGGAGAGGACCACGCAACACGATGTGGTGTCAACATCCATGACTACACCAGTCAGGAGCCATTCACCAGGACATGGGGAGATCAGGGAGCTGAGGGGAGTTGTATTTTCATTAACTATTTTTTTCCTTGTCTTATAATTTAATTTCATGTTTGGATCTTAGCAATTTACCAGCGAAGCCCTATTATTTATTTTTGTTCATTGTTATTAAACTTCAAGGACATTTGGGGTTTTTATTTCCGCTAATTTGAAATATCTGTGAAACATCGCGTGGTAAAACAACCCCTATAGCACCAAAAGATCAGTCTTTATTTACCTTTCTATTTAGAGCCTAGCCAGTTAACTAATATCTTTAGATCAGATTTAAACATCTTAATTGGACAAACCACCAAATTCACTACACTTAAAAAAAAAAAATCGTAATATATAGTTGTTTAAAGTTGCTGTGACTTGTGCTATTTTCACAAGACAGTATTTTTTGTTTCTGACGTTTAAGTAATGGTCCCACCATCTCTTTAATAGTTCAGTGTAATTTTAGTATTTCTGTAGCCCGTTTGCTGGGGCTCAAGAGAATAATTAAACTGATGCAGTGTTCTGACTTGTCCTTTTTTCTTATAAAGACGGTGTGGAAGACATCTAGCTCATGGAGACGAATTGGGAACATTCATGTGAAGTGAAAGCTCCTGCAACTTTTCCCTTTGGCACCTTTTGAGTTCCAGAAACTGATTTCTGGCATAACAGACATTTTTGTTAGGGAAAGGCGGAAGGCCTAAACAACATTTTATGTCTGGAACACATCTCCAATCCAATGGTGAGACAGTAAAAAACACAACATGAAATTGAACCTTGAGCCTTGTGCACCAGAGCTTCAAGACTGAGGCAAAGAGGCCTTTTGGGTCAAAATCTATGGACGAGGACAACAACAGGCCAGGTAAAGGGAGAGGACTGGGGAGTAACTTCACAATACAATTTTGACTTTGACATGTAAAGTGGGGAGAACAAGTATTTGATACACTGCTGATTTTGCAGGTTTTCCTACTTACATAGCATGTAGAGGTCTGTAATGTTTACCATAGGCACACTTCAGTTGTGAGAGACGGACTCTAAAACAAAAATCCAGAAAATCACATTGTATGATTTTAAAATAATTAATTTGCATTTTATTCCAAGATTAATCTCCACCAAACTGATTGAAAGGCCGGAGTGCAGAGAAAGAAAGGAACTGTTTATGATCTGAAGCATACAAGCTCATCTGTGAAGCATGGTGAAGGTAATGTCATGGCTTGGGCGTGCATGGCTGCTTTTAGAACAGGCTCATTAATATTTATTAATGAAGTAACTGATGATGGTAGCAGCAGAATTAATTCAGAAGTGTGATAATCAGTGATATGTCCTAAGTTGTTTAGCACATCTAGATGTGAGTGAAATGAATGTACTTAGTGTATGCATTTCATTAACGTTTGAGCTAAAATTCAGGAAATTCTAAATGTTTATTTTATTATTTTTCTACAAAGTACTTTTGGTAAGTTATGTGCACGCGCATGTCTTTTAGCATGTTGTCTTGTTAGCCGCAATGATAAGAATATTCCAATACAATTGGGTGAGGATTTAATGATGTTTGTAAAACCAATCGTAGTGAAATTAGGACTTTTAATTGTTTGTTCTTTGCATTTGGTGCATATGTTATTTATGTATATTATTAATGTTAATTGTCTTTTGGTAATTGGTCAAGTGATATTGCACGGTAGTTGAGGAAAAGTTTCAATTCGTATTACTGAAGTAAAGGCAGTATAATACATTTTTATTCTTATAGCTATTTGTCAGAAGTATGAATATATATAATTTCATTACTGAAGGTAAATGAGTAAGTATTTGATTTGTTACGCTAAACCATTGATGAATCCATCACCTATGTAACGTGTTATAGGTATGTGTAACACGCAACTCTTTCCTACTGTCTCCATTTTTTGGTATTAGTGAAAAGGAAAATATTGTTCATTTTGGAAAATGTATTGATATATATATTAATTTGATATATTTTAATGTGTAATGCAATAAAAGTAGTTAGTACTGATTATGTACTGCAATGTGCAGATTGGTTATTAGATTGGGTTCTATTCTATGGTTGTTCTAATTCAGCATCAGAGGTGCTACAGAATATTTGGACATGAGTGGGTGCACTTTTTTATTTCTCTTAGCTATTTGGGAGTAGTAGGACCTGATAAGCATAATATCTAAGATGGCGCAGACAACTGTCCTCTAATAAGCACAATAGGTTTATGTAAGGCAGAATGAAGTACATTGAAGCCTGTAACAGTGTCCTAATATTTTGACACGGGGTCTCAGGAGGTTAAGTAATGCTTCTGCACAAGGTCAGGTTGCACGTGAACCAGAATGTTGTGGGTGAGATCAATTATTTTCACCAGCAGGTGTCACTAGTGTACACTGCATTACATGAGGCATAGAGTAATGTACAATAAAACACAAAGCCATCATAATAAAAACCAATGACAATAAGGAACCAAATCAGGAGAGACAGAGAGAGACAGAGAGAGAGACAGAGAGAGAGACAGAGAGAGAGACAGAGAGAGAGACAGAGAGAGAGAGAGATCGTATAGATAAATAATGATCAATGGAGATGAAACTAGGTGTGTGTGAGGGGGAAGAGGTAGTGGATAAAAACCGGGGCATTGGTTTGATTACCAGTGAATTGCAGGAAAGGGGCATTGGGTCGGTGGTATCTAGAAGACCTGCGAGCGGTAGGGTGGAAAGGCATGTTTGACCAATATGTATTGAGTACAGAACGGTGCCACCCTTCAATCTGATAAATGAGTCTGGCTTCACCTGGTGAAAAGTTTGTCATGATAAAACCAAGCCAGACCCCAAAATTAGACCTTGACCCAGTTCAGTTTTAACAAGTGGATTTTGGCTTTATGTGTGTCTCTTTATAGTAGATACATCTAGATGAGGAAGAAAGACTACCATATATATATATAGCCACAGTGAATGGCCTTCAACCTGATTCATTCAAATTAGTTACTATTAATTATTTAAAGTTATTGTTATACTTTTGGCCAGGTGAGGATTTTAAATGAGAATTGGTTCTCAATCCACAGATATAGGAAATAAACTTTTTGTGCTGCAAAACTGAATACATTCCAGTTGCCCAGGTATGAGTCAGTGCTGTAATACTTTTGCTTGTTTGGTCAAGTCACTTGTATTTCAACTCCCTCAGATCAGCAAGACAAGAAATGCTTTAGTTTAATTAGTGTCTTCTATTATTGTGCGTTTTTCTTAGTTTGATGTGTATATTGTTTTGCACCCCTCCACTCCAAGCATTCTCTTTAATTGGACAATCCCTTTCTAATGGGATGTGAAGAACATACCTTTGGACCAATGGGATTTGGCTAGGGGTTGTTTTTGCTCTCCACTCCCTTGATAAGCTGGAAGGAACAAAAGGGCAGGGTGACTGGAGCTAAGAGAAAAGATATCTTGCAGAGGCAGGAAATTGAGGAACAAGAAGTTAGAGGCCAGACATGACCTCCCCGATGGCACCCTGGACAACTTGACCTCCCCGGAGCCAGCTGACCGAGCCAGGATGACACCGAAGCATGGCAATGTGTGGAGCACGAAGGCAAACCCCTCCACACCCTGGGATAGTAGATTGGTGTCACCTGCTGTCCAGGGAAATTGTGAGTACTTTCACTGTGTAGTGGGGGGTAGTTCGTGCCCAGGTTTAGTGTTGGCTGTGGGTCCATGGTAACGACTGGGCTCAGTGATAGGCGGAGGGTCTTGTGGTGCTAGTACCTCTAATAGTGTTGAGATGTTTGAACATTTATGACAGTCAATGCAGCACCTGCTTCTGGCCCAGTTTCCCCTTGAGTTGTTGGGTGTTATTGACAAGTTGGAGCCAGAACGTCTGAGGCTCAGTGGAGGAGGACGCGCCCCCGAAGAGGAATCCACGAACACACTCTGGACAGAAGGACACTGAAGAGTTTTAGGGACATTTTCTGTTTTTAGCATGGTGTCAATAAAATGCGTTATACTTTTCCTTACTTCAGCCTCTGCCTCCCCAAAAGCCCAGAACCTGGCTTTTAATTATAGTATTTATGTAATTATGTGTTAGAGTTCCTGGGCTCTTCAATATCCAGATGGTGTTGTCGGGCAGCTTAATTAATTATTCCAGCTTAATTAATTATTCCACCAGTAGAGCCCTGCTGGTGGAATAACACATGCACACCAAAAACCCACACTCACAGAAACACACATTTACATTTTACCATTTCAACCTCATTGCCATTTTGGCTTTAACACCTTTCAGAGAATCAGTGACAGAAAGAAAGACAGTAGAAAGGGACATAGGAACAAACATTTTGGACAGTAAATTCCTGAGATATGGACATAGAGGATGTCAGTGTGAAAAGCTGTAATGAGCTGACTGCAGGTTAGGAGGCTTTACACAATGGTCCACAGGTTAGATCAAGTAAGTGTGTTTATCATACTTACTGAGAGTTATCATGAATCACACACGTGCATTAATTGTACCAAATGGATTTTAAAAAACATTATGTAAAAAGTGTTATGTTAGGTTTTTCCTTCAAATAATGGCTTACTTACCCATTAAACTAAACAAAAAATCCTTTAATACTATGCAATTTGAATGTCATGTACAGAAGCCCTAAGAAAAGGCATGACATTAGTTCCTCTTTGTATGAGGGCTGCTAGTTCATGAGGTAGAAGATGACAAATATGAAATGCTCATGTGAATTTAACCATTTATTTGTTCACACATGCAGGACTGAAATGTGGGAATAAAAACTCTTAGCCCTCCAGACTGTTTCTTTACCGTTTCTCTGGGACTGTGGTGTGTTCTCCTACTGGCCACAGTCATAAGCCTGTCTGTACATTGTGAGTATTCAACTCAACAGCTCTCTCTTTCACTGATGGAGACTACAGTCGACTTGCTCTTCTAACAACCAACCATACCACAAACTAAGAAGCAATTCTCAGAAGTTGTGGAAACCTGACTAAAGAGAAAGACCAGTTGAAGATAGAGAAGAGTGTACCAGTTCTAATGGCATAATCAAAGAAAGAGACCAGATTACTATGACCAGAGAAAGAGGTGAGTTGAAAAGTAATTACATACATTTCCATTATTACAGAAAGAGACTAGTTACTGAGTAATTTTATCACATTGACTACAGGGAGAGACCATGGACAGCAAAGCTGCACCAATGAGAAATACCAGTCACAAAGGGGAATTTCTTAGCAGATATCTATCCCATCATAATAACTGTGAATATCAATTACGAAAAGGACTGTGGTATGTTGAACATTTATTTCTCTGTATTTGTAACTATATAAATCCTAAATGTTTCTGAAGGATGCTGTTCTGATGGCTGGAGAAGAATCCAGTTAAATTCGTATTACCTTTCAATTGAGAGTTAAGTTGGAAGGAAAGCAGAGCAGACTGAGGAACCGGTAAGAGCAGAGAGGAACAGCTAAGAGAGCAGAGAAGTAGGAACAAAATGGAGGAGACGGACAGGCATAATGAATCCTGACAGACAGAACAATCATGCTCTCATTCCAGCTATTTGTAGACAAATTGGGAAAGCGTTTTTGGATTGGTCTGACTGACTCAGAGAAGGAAGGGATTGAACCTCACCAATACAAACGTAAGGAACATTTGGCATGTTATTTGTAGTTACTTGTTGTTCATATCATTATGTTCTGACTACAGGTTCTTGAGACCCAGAGAACCAAACACTGCCAATGGGTATGAAAACTTTGAAGTATTCAATGGGTTTTATTATCTCTCTCTCTTGGGCAAATATTCATTCATGGAATGATGAGCAGTGCACATTAATGATTTACTGGGTATGTAGAATCCCTGTTAAAATGTCAAAACATTTAAACATTTTCCCAATTAAGGGGTGGTTTTGCCTGAAGTACCTTATCAACTAGCAACAGATTTATAGATGATTGTTAATGAGTACTTTCAATCATAATGTAGTTATGATTAATAGTGACTGTAGTTATGACTAGTAATGATTGATTTACCATAGAATTTACTGAAGAACCATTGTGTTACAACTCAACCTGCTAGCCGATGTAATGAAGTGAAATGCATATGAAACAGTTATAATCTCTGAACTTTGATAATATTTATTTTTTATTTCTCTTAGCTATATGGGATTAGCAGGACCTGATAAGTATAATATCTAAGCATTGTCTTCGAACAGGAAGTCATTTTTGAAAGAAATGATTTCCTCGTATGATGACATTGGGTTTATTTTACTGAAACATATTGTCCACAGGGTCACAGGAGGTTTGATAGTCAGACAAGACCCAAAATAATTGAGAGGGGTGCATTGGCTACATTTTAATGCATTTCTTCAACAATGGAGACATCACTCAAAGGAAATTCATGTTACATTAAGGTAATGTTTGAGAAAATAATGATCTGTCTTACATTTGAACACTCTTATTCTTTGGACCATGCAAACAGGATAGTGATTGCTTGACCAATGCACATGCATGTACCTGATTTATTTTACAATTTCATGTGTTTAGCCCCTGCTGTTAACTATACCTACAACTTTTCTCTGTAAAAGTAGTGTTTTCTTGTTTGTTCACTGTGTTTCAGCTATTGCTGCCTCCCTGATGACACTTCTCAGAGTAATTGTTTCACCTCAGGAAATAGGGCGCATCACCCTACACAATGTTCCACCCTCTGTTGATGAGCTATGTACTGTACTGTGCGACTCTCTGGGCCTCTGAGAACTTGATTTTGCAGTTTGAAGATACATATTTTGGTAATAAATCTACTTTTCTCTACTTTTAATATGAAAAACAAACTGAAATCTTTGAGAATGAAAAATAAAGACCTTACACTAACCTGGTTGCATAAGTGTGCACACCCTCTTATATCTGGGGATGTGGCTGTGTTCAGAATTACCCAATCACATTTAAACTCATGTTACATAGTCATTACACACCTGCCATCATTTGAAGTGACTCTGATAAATCACAAAGTTGATCTGTTCTAGTAGGAATTTCCTGACATTCTCTTAAAATAATTTCCAAAGCATCAAATATACCATGGAACACTGAAGAGTCATCAAGTGGAGAAAATGACACAACAGAGACATTACAAAGACCTGGATGTCCCTCCAAAATGTTTGAAGAGATGTTAAGAAAACTGGTCAGGGAGGCTTCCAGGTGGTCTATAGCAACATTAAAGGAGCTGCAGGAATTGCTGGCAAGTACTGGCTTTGTGTTACATGTGACAATATCCTGCATTCTTCATATGAATGAGCTATAGGCTAGCGTGACAAGATGAGAAGGCTGCACATCACCCAAAAAACACTATACCCACAGGGGACCTTGGTGGTGGCAGCATCATTTTTTGGGGCTGTTTTTCAGCTGGAACCGGAGCCTTAGTCAGGGTGGAGGGAATTAGGAATAGTTCCAAATACCAGGCAATTTTGGCACAAAACCTTCAGGGGTCCATTAGAAAGCTGAAAATGAAGTTCACTTTTCAGCACGGCAATGACCCAAAGCACACATCCAAATCCACAAAAGAATGGCTTCACCAAAATAAGATGATTGGCCAAGCCAGAGCCCAGACCTGAATCTAATTGAACATCTGTGGGGTAATCTGAAGAGGGCTGTGCACAGGAGATGTCCACGCAATCCACTCAACCCTCTGTCTGCCCATCTACCTACCACATAACCCTCTCTGCCCGTCTGCGTACCACCCAACCCTTTGCATGTCTGTCTCACTGTGCACTACCCTTACCTTCCGTATCTGTCTTCAATAAGATAGGAATTAGTGAAATAAACTTTTCTCCAGCATGCTTCAGGAACTCCATCTGATATGGATTATGGCTGGTATTCATTGTGAGGTTGATTTGAGGTATGTTTTACTTCCAACACAGCTATTTGGGTGTGAGGTGTATGAAAACCCTATGTTTAAGCCCATGTATGTTTTTCAAATAAATGTTAAGAACTGCAAGATTTCTTTGTAGTGATCAAAACAAAATTGCAGTTATAAGTCAAGTTAGCTTTTACATGTATGTTAAAACAAATTTGTCATTTAAATCCTCTTAACTTGAAATGGAAAGTAGTATACATGTAGTTAATTTGTTTTATGTTAAGTTTTATCTTGAATCTGTGAGTTACAATAATGCAAACAGACTGGGTGCTGTAATAAAATCAAAAGGTGCTTAAACAAAATATTAGTTTAAGGGTGTGCACACTTATACAACCAGGTTATTGTAAAGTTTTTATTTTTCCACTTGAAGAGTTTAGTTTGTTTTCCATTGGATTGTTCACATTATAGGTCACATTAAAAGTGGAAAAAGTTCTGACAGGATTTGTCTTTGTCTCATTCTTTTACATCACTGAAACCTAGCATTTTAACAGGGGTGTGTAGACTGTATATCCACTGTACACTATTTTCTTGAGGCTATTATCACAATCCCTATCAACTGTCTAAAAATGTTTGTCTGTCAACCGTTCACATCTCATTTTGAGTCCCACGCATTCTCTCTGAAGTGCAGTCAGGCAGTATTTGGTGGTGGGTTATTCTATTGATTTGGTTAAAGCCTTTGATACAAGATAAACATATTTTCCTGATGAACATAAGAATTCTCAAAGGATTGTTTAGCCTGGTTTTGATAAATATTTGGTTATATACAATGTCATATCAGATGGTATGCTGTCTATACCCCTAGTTGTATGTATGGATTTGATTGTTGGACAAATTAATCTCTGTAAATTAATAATATTGTGCTTGCTGCTGGTAAATTCCTAATCCACATACATGTCGACAACAATATTCCATATATTATTGGTCTCTGATACTGTAATGACTATCATACAACTGCCATACATAGCTTTAATAACCTCCAAACATGTTTTTTTACCTCCATCTACTCTATAAATACCAAAAATATATACTCTCCAAGCTCCTATGAACCAGAACATACCCATGTTATCAGATCCCATTCACTCTTATTCTAATCACCTGTCTCCACCTGTGTCTAGTCTTTCCCTATTTAGTTCTGTTCAGTTCCCCCCTAGTCCTTCTGAGGTATTGTTTGTTCGTGCTTACTCTATTGAGCCTGCTTAGATCTGACAGCTATTTTTGTTCTCTTAGTGTGCCGACCAGTTTCTGCCCATTTGACTGTGTTTTGGCCTAGCCCTCCTGTACTGTCGCCTCTATCCTGTATTCCCTATGTATGACCCATTGCCTGCATTGGACCTCGATTTCAGCCTTCCCCTGTTTGTTACTAACAAAGCTGCTGAACTTTGTGCTTGGAACCATACCTTTCCTCCCGTGTATTCAATACAGTTGATTTAACTAGTACATAACAATGAAACATTTTAGTTTCAAAACTTTTCCAGATAAACACATTCTGATCAGTGTTTTAATCCAGAGGTGACAGAAATCTTTATTAAGCAGACTTTACAAACCATATAGAGCTTTACAGGTTAATGAGTGCATACTTTTTTTCTTAACCTATAGTCCTGAAATCTATGGACTTAGGGTGAAACTGTTATACAACAATGTGGCTGAGAAACTGACATATTTATTTGTGAGAAAATAACTGCAAATATGCTGGCTGTCAAACAGGCTGTTATCTGGCATTTTTACTGAAGGACTATTTTCTTAATAAAATGTCTTTTGTCTGCATATAGTGAGGTGAGCAGAATGCAACACTTCGCTCTCATGCAGTCAGATACAGTGGCTGGTTTCATCAGAAGACCACTGGTTGGCATCAAATTTGGGGCAGTCAAACTGTCAGTGGAGAAAGCTAAACATTTAGCAGCAGCAGCATGTTGAATTTGGTATCACCACGTGATTTTTAGATCAGTCAATTGTTTGTCATCTGCAAGTGTTTTGGTCTTCAAAACAGCAAAGTTGTTCAAAAAGCCTTTGGTTTTGAATCTAAGATCCATTCCCTGACGGAGGAAACAAGATGCTACTCATGGGGAGATTACGGATGCTCATTAGTGACAAAAAATACAAATATGCTTGATAAAGTCCAGCAGGTATGAAAAAACTGAGAGACCCACATGCACTCCCTGATTTCAGGACAATTCTACTGCAATTCAAATGGCATGGGGCCCAAAAAGAGTCTTTGTTCCAAACCTCAGCAGCAAGAGGCAGAAAAAAAAGACACAAGGGGGCACTGAGCTAAGGAGAGATGATGACGGCTCATGTTGGAGCCATCCAGGGAGGGAATGCTGAGCGGTCAGGGGCACCACTAGTGATGCAATGTCATATGCTTGCAGGGAGACATGAGGGAGGACCAACTCATCTGCCAACAGTGGTAGCCATGCATGTCGCTGATGCAGTCTCTTGACAGAAGATGTCAAAAGCACCATACCAGGGAAGGTTGACAACAAAACAGGGGCCTGCTGAACCTGATGTGCTAGCAGAGCGATAAACACAGAGGCAACCACATTAGAAAGTCTGGGTGGAAGCCTCCCTATCCCTTGAACAAATGTTGAAGGAATAGGATGAGACCAAAAGAGTCATCGACACAAGAATCGGCCCAAACTAGGACTCTTCAAAGGCCTGCCCTTGAGCCTACCAACATGACAGGGACAGCCACAGAAACCCTGTCCATCCTGGAGATGAAGAGATTGCACTGGTGACTAGTCCAAGCATAGCCAATCCTCCACCCCAACACAAGGCAAGGCAGAACCCATGTGAGCAAGGACAAGGCGGATAACTTACCAACGTAAATAAATTCGGAGCCTGGTCTGTACACCGCGATGGGCTGCAAAACACAAACTCAGACAAAACTCCCAGGAATTGGTGTACTACAAAATTATCAGTCAAATTGCCGGGAATCACATATTGCAAAGCATGCAGATTACATTTTTAAAAAGCTAGCAAATTTATGACCATTGAAGTGCAAGTCATGAAGCGAAAACCTAGAAAATGCTAGTAAAAGCACTTGGGTAAATACCTGGGTAATCATAGCACTAGAGGTGGGTCTCCCTGAATGGGACGTTAATGGTCATTTCCCACAGGTATTTTACCCACGTTCGGAGAGACAGTCAGAAAACCTGACATACAATGCTAATAGAGAAAACATCATTTCCCATAATTCCAGAAATAGAGAGAGAGAAACGTACTGTTGCGACGCAAGCTGGAGCACTCTCTCCAGTGGCCATATTGGAATCTCAAGTCTGTTAGCACTGAAGATACTGGGTGGCTGTCATACTGGAAGTCTTTAAAATATCCTTTATTTATATCAGAGGGCTTTGAGCCAATCATTCCACCCGAGACCCTGCCTATACTGGACGGCAAGTTGTCTCTGACTTTTGTGGAAAATGAGTCCCACCGATGCTAAACGAGGAGCTAAACGCAGGAAGAACAAGCGGGGCGGTGGCAGCAGTAGCTGCAGTAGCACTGTCTGCAGTACTAGTGGCAAGGCCGGGGTTTCAGCCACGGCCCTGAGTCCTCAAACAACGGCAACACCCGCGACTGTCATGGGGTTTTTGACAACAGGGAGCTCTGGTAATGGAAACATGGGCTCCATCACAGGGCTGAACGGAGAGGTGAGAATGTACAGCCGACGTGTTAAGCGCTAGAGATCGCGATTACACATCATCGACACACGACAGACATTCGAGGCCTGACAAGCTACAGTACTGTACTCCATTAGCGAGCTCGCTAACTATCTCGCTAGCTAAAGTCAGTACCCTGTATATGGTACCCTAACGTCAACATCTAGCTAACTACTATAACTAACTCACTAACCAACTAATATCAGCTATCTAACGCATGGCCTCATTGTAAACACCTAATATAAGGAGTTTGCTATGACTAAACTGATCGCCACTGTAAAAAATGGAATGTCTCTTGACTTGACGGTCTCTTGATGCGGTAACTAGCGCTAGATAGCTAACTAGCAAGAAACTACCGGACTAACATAGCTAGGAGTAGGAGTGCGCAGCAAATTAGACTTACATTTTTTGTCTGATATATTCTTATTCTACATTTCAATAGGAGTATATTGCTTACCAGTCCAATGTGCTGTTTACAAACAGGAAGTCAGACATAACTAAGATTCAACTGTCAGTGCCATCGGATTAGCCTGCTAAGTATAGTGTTGTTGTGTTGTTTTTTAAACTCAAACCGCTGATTTAATAGCTATCTAGCTAGGTCACTAGTTAGTTAGATCAGGCACAGTGTACACAGACGAAGAATCAGGAGTAAAACAACTGAAAGACAATAGCCACAACCACAGTCCTGGAATGGAATAGCTAACATAAACATTACATCATGACATACTTGGCTGTCAAATGGCATATTAAGTGTCATCCGTTTACTCATGTTGTCTTGTCTCGGTTATGCCGTGTCTGTCCTTTCTATATAACACTAGCCAGTAAAACGATATCCATAAATCACCGACAACTACTGTAGGCTTAATAAATGTTTGACGCATCCTCTAACACTAACCTAGAATATTTAGGCCTAAAGCGAAGGACCTCATATGTGACAATAAGTCTATAATACAGACCAATAAAAAACGTGTATATCTAGTCACAGGCTGCGCAAATTTAAGGATGGTGCAGTTTGAAGAAAATGCAACCCATTGTATTGCATTTACGTATTGAAAGATTTAAATTCGCATGTATAGTCTATGGTATATTCCATTGTATATCACAAAGTCCTTTGGAGTTTACCTATTGTCATGGGAGAGTAGAGACTAATATCGGGTCTCGGAGGCTGTAGTGAAACTTTTGTGAGCCACTGTGTGCATCCCTATTGGTTCTCTCTCCCCTATATATGTTTGGGGGCTTATAGATCCTGATTCTGACTCACTGCCATGGTCCACTTATCCATAGTGATAAATGAGAGATTAGTTGAGCGTTTGCTTTTTGAATGCTCCAAGTGAGCTTAGATTAATATTGCATAATTTCCAGCATTGATGTATCCTAGGTGAGCATGTTTGATATGTCTCGCAAATGTATCTTTCAAATCAAAGATGCAATGGGCATATCTATTTCTTCATACTAGCTTTTAGTTGACCTTAACAGGGTATTTTGATTACTTCTTGATTTTTCGAGAATGAAATGTGTTTTCTGTCTTTAAAGTTGTTGCGTAGACAGACATAGCCTAAGCTCATCTTTACGTGGTGCAGGCCTAGACTCATGGTCTTTGATTTCATATCTCCAATTGGTTACTAACTGTTCTTGTGTACTAAACAGCTGTTAAGCACACTAAGAAAACACAATAAATGTGTTTCAATATACTGTTATGCCAAACATTAAGATGAATCACTATCTGCATATATTTCTTTTAACATCTCTACACACAGTATTGACTTGCGTGTTTTTTTTCCTAATCCATTTTAAAGAATTCAGAGACAAACGTTTATTGTGTGTGGCCAGGTTGCCCGCATTCAAGCCATACACTAACATGCTTCAGAATGGATGATTAGCTTGGATGCTAATAAAGGGGGCCAGAGGTGGTGTAGTTCATGTCCGCCCCTTTGTGCCCTGCAGGTCCCTATGAACAGTAGCGTTACACCACAGTTTTCGGAGGGGCCGGTGAATTCTGACTTCTCTGGAGTCCTTCAGGTAATGCATGGCTCTCTGTCTGCAGCTGTTATACTTGTCATACTGTAATATGGATAAGTTAAAGGCAGACATTGAGCAAAATTAACGGAATAATGACAGCTTCAAACTGTACAATTTACCATTATACTATGTTATTTATTTCCCAAAAATGTATTTGCTAGTTGGCAACAGGATTGCCCATTCTGGCCCAGTTATATGGCCATTATAATCCTGTAGAAATTATGTACATTAATACTGAAGGCGTGAATGGGTGGCAGTCTGCAAGCCCCTTCTAGGGATTGTCTAGTGTTTTTTGGCAGTTGATGTAAATATCAATGAACCACTAAGTCACACCCGTTGTCTGATTTCAAATCGGAAAAGATGCAGTTTGACTTTTTTATTTTAATGTCCCAAGTCAGCCTTTAAGAGCATCATCCTAACAGCTTGTCTGCTGTGTGGACCATGGTCTGTTTAGCCTGAAAAAGTCCAGGGCTGGTGTTCAGTAAGCACAACGTATGAAATGTTTCTGCAATGGTTTAGGCCTTATGCACGGTGTGACCAGTATGCCCTCCACCAATCCAATTTAACAAAGTTTAAATGTATTATATACCCTTTTAAGATTAATTTCAGATCATTTTTATGCTGTAATTGATACTGTGGAGGAAGATTGTTTTCTGCTGCATGCGGTGGACCAAATTTGCAAACAATTCTTCGACAGTACATATTCACCAGTGTCAACAAATTAGACTGCTGTACCACCTTAAAATCAATTACCTGTTTGTACTTTATACTGGCTAGGCTACGTTTTGAAGGACTAGTTAAAAGCTACAGGATACTGCCTAAGCAGTAGTACCATAAGCGCTCATCTAACTGACAACCATTCCTGTCTTTAACTACCAGACCCCTTTCACATTTGGCCTGAGCCAGAGAGCACCGTACTCCACCACCGGTGACCGCTGCCTTCTTTGCCGAAGTGAGCGTAAACCAGACAGTGCCCTCCCCCCTGAAACTGGGCTCCCCGGGGCAGGGCAAAATGGTACAGCACAGCTTCCCAAGGCCTCAAGTGCCCTGCAGCTCCCACTGTGGGTGTGCCCAGACTGCCGGCGCACAGTGGAGAAGGAGGACCGCCACGCCGCTCTGGAGCAGTCGCTGGTGGTGAGTAGCAATAGTTTGGACAGGGTGGTGCCAAGGTTGCTGCTCCTCCAATGAACTGAATGTCAAAGGCTTCTAAGGTGGATATTTGGCATGCCTATACAATTTTGTGAATAGCCAAGCCTTGGATTTCAGGGAGGTAAAATCTAAGGAAACTGAAACATTTGTCTTGTTTGAACGGATCGCTTTCGTCTAGTCGGTGACTATTTTGGGACTCTTAACTCCCAACATACTGACTTTGCCTGCGTTTTCTGACTCACTGTTCTATTTTTAAAACAGGTTTATTTGTATGATTTTTGTACACCTCCAGTGAAGCTGATCAAATGGTCGAGCCTTCATCTTTCCTCACATGGACCCCCCACACCCCCGCCCTAAGCATTCCAAACTCCCAGTGTTACACGGGAAAACAATCTAATAGCCTACCTGTGGGTCATGGCAAGTAACAGTTGTGTATTACCAAAACACCCTCATTGTTTAACATTACAGTTTCCGTCTACTCATCTGATGACTCACTCATTATTAGAGGCTTTGGTTCCTCCTTTCCTATCAACAGGAGATAATGACGTTAGCCAGACACCAGCACCAGTGTTTAGATGTCGCTCTTGCTGTTCCCTGCTTGTTGATAGCTGGTCTGTGCATAGATATAAAATGAAAGGGACTGTAACCTATAACCCTGGGAGTTGGACTGGTTGATTTGACTGCCTGGTATTGGTATTTTAATATATCAAATGATACCGACACATGTGGCTTAAAGTATTGTTGTCAATACAACAAATTGCAGCACAGATTGTTGGGCAGTCTTCTTGCATTTACTTGCTACTTTATCGCTATGGGTACATTCTTAATGGCTGTCAGTCCACCCGTTATTAGGGACATATGTTTCATGTGTACTTATTTCTATGGTTCTGTGTACATTGGTGTGTCTCACTTAAATCACCAAGGCGTAAGACATTCCATCCAAGCTAGATCGAAAACCAAGCATACATGTTGAACAATCTCCTCTGCCCTTGAGTAAGGCAGTTAATCCTATATGTTTGTATAAGTTCCACCAAAATAAGTGTGTATCAAACTTTTCAGGTTACTTTTTCCAAATGAAATACCATCGTGACCCAAATGACAAAAAACATGAATCTATTACTTTATTAGTTATTAGTAGTGTCTGAACGAATTAATATTTTCAATCTGTAATTATTACTTAGTACTACAAAAATATGTGTTTCTCTGTATACGCATATGCTTGCTTTTTTGTTCCTTTACAGGTGTGCCGGATGAGAGACAAGGTGCAGAGAATCTGTGTTTTGTCTTAATATTTCTCAGCGTGGAAAATCCCTCTTTAACGCTAGAACCACCAGTCATTTCAGAGCACCAGTATCCGCCAGAGCCAAATGTCGTTTGGGGTCATTAGCATACCAATCGTCCCTATTAGCATACACATTCTCCTCCGCAGCATCACCATCCAGCCAGAACAGCTTCTAAAACTAGCTATCTAGCAATCGCAAAACACAATTTCAAGTTAGTAATTCACTTACTTGCAAATCCAAGCGTAGTCCCGAATAGGTATACCCTTGTTGCCGATGGCATGGATGTTGCTGAAGAGAATTCTCATTCTGTCCAACTGGGACAATTTGAATAGAGCAGATAGCCTTTATTGCCACACTCTGCTCCTTGGGTTCTGTCTTCGCCGGCTTTGTGGCAGTGCACTTGATATGGGACATTGATGGCTCGTGTTCTTTTATTGCATCTAATAAAGGGTGGTTGATCCTTTAGTTCTTGAATTTTCTGATGACGCACAAGTATGTCAGTAAGAACAATGCATGGACTGCTATTCGGGCAGGCTAACCTTTCCCTAATTTCCCCTGGTCGTCGCAGTGCCACTTGTTTTCACAAAGTACCTTTTTTTTACTTATTTTCGTCCTCAACCGTGTCTACATTCTCCTTATCTACTGGTGCTGACCCAACAGCATGCCTTTTAACTCTGAAGATATGTCACCACATTTCAACTGTTACATCTTTCTTTTCTTCGGTACCTCAGCTTGGGCTACAGTGAGGGGGAAAAGGATTTGATCCACTGCTGATTTTGTGCGTTTGGCAAGTAACAAAGAAATTATTAGTCTATAATATTAATGGTAGGTTTATTTGAACAGTGAGACACAGAATAACAACAAAAATATCTTGATTAACATGTAAAATGGTATATATTTATTAGCATTTTATTGAGGGAAATAAGTGTTCGACCCATCTGCAAAACATGACTTAGAACTTGGTGGCAAAACCCTTGTTGGCAATAACAGAGGTCAGACGTTTCTTGTAGTTTTCCACCACGTTGGCACACATCTAAGGAGGGATTTGGATCGACTCCTCTTTGTAGATCTTCTCTAAATCGTTATGTTTTTGAGACAACTCGAACCTTCAGCTCCCTCCACAGATTTTCTATGGGATTAAGGTCTGGAGACTGGCTAGGCCACTTAAGGACCTTAATGTGCTTCTTCTTGAGCCACTCCTTTGTTGCCTTGGCTGTGTGTTTTGGGTAATTGTCATGCTGGAATTCCCATCCACGACCCATTTTCCAAGCCCTGGCTGAGGGAAGGAGGTTCTCACCCAAGATATGATGGTACATGGCCCGTCCATCGTCTCTGTGATGTGGTGAAATTGTCCTGTCCTCTTAGCAGAAAAACACACCAAAAGCATTATGTTTCTACCTCCATGTTTGACAGTGGGGATGGTGTTCTTGGGGTCATAGGCTGCATTCCTCCTCTGAAACACGACGAGTTGTTGATGTGAAAGAGCTTGATTTTGGTGTTTTCTGACCACTTTCCCCCGTTCCACTGAATTATTCAGATGTTCATTGGCAAACATGTACATGTGCTTTCTTGATCAGAGGGACCTTGCGGCCGCTGCAAGTTTTCAGTCCTTCACAGCGTCGTGTGTTACCGATTGTTTTGGTAACTATATTCCCAGATGTCTTGAGATAATTGACAAGGTCCTGTGTAGTTCTGGGCTGATTACTAACAGTTCTCATGATCATTGCAATGCCACAAGGTGAGGTCTTGTATGGAGCCCCTCATCCAAGGAGAATGACATTTATTTTGTTTCTTCCATTTGCGAATAATCACACCAATTGGTGTCACCTTCCCACCGAGCTGCTTGGCGATTGTCTTGTAGCCCATTCCATCCATGTGTAGGTCTACATTCTTTTCCCTGACATCCTGACATCCTTTGGTCTTGGCCATGGTGGAGAGTTTGAAATCTGATTGCTTCTGTGGACAGGTCTTTTATACAGGAAACACATTTAGATTAGGAGCACTCACTTTAAGAGTGTGCTCCTAATCCCAGCTCATTAGTGAGTGGCACCAAGATATTGTCCCCCATACACAACAGCATATAAAACAGTTTGGCTTCATGTCATTGCCTTTAAACTTAATATGGGAGAATATGTACCTCAAGGGTTGAGAAATGTCCCCTAACCACTACAAATGCCTTTGCATTAAATGAGCAGTTAAACGAATAGTTGAACATCGGCTGCAAACTGGTAATAAGTGTAAAATAGAAAAAAAAAATGTCATTTGGTTTGTATTCAGTTTAATAGCACATTATACCGCCTATCATATCTAATGTTAAGTGAGATTATCTACGGGGTTTACACATATGTTTGGAAATGGCAAATCATAGCCGTATTTGCAATATTAGTCAAAGAAATCACGGTTCAATATTTTATCCAAATCGTGCAGCATTGAAAACGTAACCACTCTTCAAGGCAGTAAAGTTTCAAAGTGGCTTTGAATGTATCAGTAAATTTGCTTGCTTGAATTTATTTTATGACATGTTTTAATTTCATTGTTAGTGGAAATTAATTATGATCGTTGGCCAGTCATAGAATAGTGACGGAAATAAATATATCCATATCATTCTTAACGTGTGTGTTTTAGGTCTGACTATAGTCATGGGGACCAAATGTCCCTATGAGTATAGTAAAACCACAAGAAATTGGACTCATCGGGACCTTTTGCCAGTCCCCATGAGGCAAAAGTCAATTTCTGGCTCAGGGGTTAGGTTCAAACTTACAATTAATTTTAGCGTAAGATTTGGGGTTTCTTTAAGGTCCAAGCATTGTTGGGTAAGGTTAGGCATTACACCTAGGTAAAGTTTAGGCAGAAATGTTGAGGTTAGGTTAAGGTTAGGATTAGGGTTAAGGTTATGGTTAAGATTAGGGCAAGGGAGTATGCAATTAAATTTTCTGGTCCCCATGAGGTTAGCTGCGTGCGTGCGTGCGTGCGTGTACTTTTAGCAATCCCCCATATTAGCAAACCTATTTCATCTTGACATTTCTGGAGCTTAGGCTGCTTTTAATTACAATATTAGCAAAATGCCTTTTAAGTCATCTGTATGATCAGTGTCAATAGTTTTATTTTGTTGTTGTTTGATTATAGATACCAATAAAACACATGGCTTAGCTTGGATATGCTGTTTCTGCTGTTTTCATCTACTGGTGTTGATGCAAATTCTGATGTCCTGTAATTTCTCCAGAGCCAAGACTTCTTATTGCACATGCCTGTCAGTAATGGAAGCTTGGGCCAGGAGCCGCCCGCTGCTGGGGGCAGACTGACGAGTGGTGGCATGCCTCCATCCCTCCCCGTGCTCCCTGCCCAGGACCTCACCACCCCCCTGACCGCTGACACCGTGTGCAGCTGTGAGGCCTGCAATGAGAGACGGTAAGCCGGGTGGATGCTGTTGTGGTGGCCGCTTGATGGCCAATGTCAATCATTTTAACTTATTGAGCTGTCCTAGTACTTCAGCTATAGTGTTCTAGAATGTGTTTAATGATGCCACGTGTTACTATCCATTTTTGCATTTTCAGATAATTACTAGTCTCATATATATGGAAATAGATTTCGATCAAAATGTTGTTTACTTGTAAGTAACGAGACAAATATATTCAGTGATTCACAAATGCATAATGCTACTGTCAATTAGAAATCACTGTCAAGAAATATACTTATATAGTTTCACAAACATATGTCAAAATTCCAAAACAAGGAATTAAAAGCAAATGATTAGCAAGCTTTAGAACAATATTCAGTTTTTCTTTGGTGTTGCATTTTACCAGTGGTGGACTGTCACTCTGATTACAATAAGAGGGAGGCAGTGGCACAAACTGAGATAGAGTTCCACAAGAGACACTACCACACAATCATCAAGGAACATGCGTGCACACACTGCGTCCATAGCCTGAACACCCTAATGGGCTTTCAGATTCATTGCACTTTTAGAGTAGGCAAAATGCAATGATAAGTATTAGTACCATTACGGCAATATTATAATGATGTATTTTTCATAATAAAATAAAAATATCAATAATTCTTTCAATTACATGGTTGTCTGAAGTCCGTGTTCATATCTGGATTCCACAGTTCCATCTGTCTTCTCAATGTAGGAATTATATGGCCATATGAATTTGACTTTTGTCCCTTCCAGGGAGATCTCTGCCGAGTCGGAGCGAGAGTCTCAGCAGCTGCAGAACCACTGGTCGGAAGTGCGCTACCTAGTGCGGTGCATCTATCGCCAGACAGGCACTATGCTGGCTGATGACCATGACCAGCCGATGGACCGCAACAGGGAAGGCATGAAAGAGCTGGTGGACAGGTAAGCTGGTTTAGGCGGGAACATTGCGATAAGATATATGTGGAACATTTGTGCTGTTTACCATACTTTTTCACAATACTTTGTGTGTTGTGATTTGATGTTCCAAACAGGTGTAGGTAGAGAAGTAACAGTACGGAGTACAGATTTAGTAGTCTTAAAATGTACTTGAGTAAAATTTACAATCTGAAAAAACTACTCAAGCAAGAGTAAAAGAGTACTTGGTCAAATAAGTACTTGAGTACTAGTTACAAATTCTGTTGCGCCATAGTATCAAGGAAAAACTATTTAAGAAAGTACAAATCCAAACAAATGTTTGTTTCAATATGCATTTGTTTTCCAGGCTTGCTAATCATGCAGAATAGAAAACAAAATAAATTGCAAAGATAAATACTACTGTATTTCTATTATTATTCTGTGTTAAGTCTTGCGAATTAAGACCATCATACCTGTTACTGGTAAAAAAAATATTTACCTTGTGTAGTAATGCTCAGTACATCTTGTCAATAATAACAAATATTTGTTATTAGTAATTCAGGTCTTTGGTGGAATGACTGACTGCATTGCAACTAAGCCGCCTGGTTAGCAGCAATTGCTTTGAACTAAAATCTAGCTAGCTAAACTGGGTAGGTTGCTAACTGTGCATTATTAGTGCATTATTAAATAATAAAGTCAAGATCAATGAACCGCTAATACAAATACTAAAAAGGTGTAGTGTTATTTTATGTTGGAAGTTTGGAATTTCCCTCATCAACGTCTTCCAATTGACAACTTTCCATCTCAGTGACTTTCATTAAATTAGCTTCGTCTGTGCTTGCACTCTGATGAATATTTAAAGGAGCGGGAGGGAACCCACCACCCCAAACTCAAATCAAATCACGAAACAAAAAAATAATTTTTTTGGGACCAATGACTAAAGACCAAATTGTTACAAAAGAGTAGGTGAAATGTAATGGACTATAGAGTACGATTTATAAAAAAAGATATATACTTGATGTTCAGTAAAGAGTACAGCCCCGAGAAAGTAACTAGAAAATTACTTGTTCCTCTGAAACTGTACTCTTCTGCTCATTTGCGTAACTTGTATCGTGTTACTACCCATCCCTGGTTCCAAACATACCTCAACATGCTGTAATTTATATATATTTCTGCAGTGGGTCAAGAAAGACAAATTTGAAGTTGTTGAAATAAGAGCTGAAAACAAGCTTCCTAATAAAAAACACTGCTGTGAAGGACTGAAATCCTGCAGTGACCGCAATGTCCCCCTGCTCAAGAAAGCACATGTAAAGGCCCATCTAAAGTTTGCAAATGAACATATGCAAATTCATAGAACTGGGTGAGATTGTTGTGGTCAGATGAGATCAAAATCAAGCTCTTTGGCATCAACTCCACTTGCTGTGTTTGGAGGAAGAAGGCTGCCTATGACCCCAAGAACACCATCCCCACTGTCAAAATTTGGGGATGGAAACATGCTTTGGGGGTGTTTTTCTGCTAAGGGGACAGGACAACTTGCACCGCATCCAAGGGATGATGGATGGGGACATGTACCATCAAATCTAGGGTGAGAACCTCCTTCCCTCAGCCAGGGCATTGAAAATCGGTAATGGATGGGTATTTCAGCATGACAATGATCCAAAACACACGGCCAAGGCAACAAAGGATTGTCTCAAGAAGAAGCACATTAAGGTTCTGGAATGGCCTAGCCAGTCTCCAGACTTTAATCCCATAGAAAATCTGTGGAGGAAGCTGAAAGTTCGAGTGGGCAAACGTCAGCCTCAAAACCTTAACAATTTGGAGGTCTGTAAACAGGACTGGGACAAAATCCCTCCTGAGATAAGTGCAAACCTGGTGGCCAACTACAAGAAAAGTCTGACCTCTGGGATTGGCGACGAGTGTTTTGCCACCAAGTACTAAGTCATGTTTTGCAGATGGGTCGAGTACTTATTTCCTTCATTAAAATAGAAATAATTGTATAACATTTGCGCATTCCTTTTTATAGGTTTTTTTGTTATTATTCTGTCACTCACTGTTCATATAAACCTACCATTAAAATTATAGACTGATCATTTCTTTGTCAGTGGGTAAACGTACAAAATCAGCCGCACATGGCATGGGTGACTTGCACATTGGTTAATTCACCATTAATTCTGAACAATATATATAGGTTTTGGTGCAACATATGCTGCCATCCAGATCCTCTTTTTCAGGAAAGGCCTGCTTTTCTCAGCAAGGCTGTGACAGACCACATTCTGGATGTGTTATGACAACATGGCTCTGTAGTAAGCCATGTGCAGCTGAAATTCTGTATCAAGCCAGAACGATAGTACAAAACTACAGCAATTCCAGCAGTTCCCAAATGCTTACAGATTACTTTTAAAATATGTGATGCAACAGTGTTAAACATATCCCTTACCCAACTTTTTGAAACGTGTTGCTGGAGACATTCAAAATGGGCATCTATTTTTCCCAAAACAATAAAATTCTTCAGTTTCATGATTTCATATGTTGTCTTTTAAATATAAGCATAAATGATTTGCACATCATTGCATTCTATTTTTATTAGCATTTTACCCAGCGTTACAACTTTTTGGAGACCGCGTTATACTTTGGGAATCAAACCCAAAACCCTTGTTTTACATCCCAACCAAGTGAGTTACTTTCTGCCTCAATCAGTGCCCATTCTTCCTTTAACTTTCCCTTCCTGTCTTCAATGTGATCAGTCATCTGACAAGCAAAATTGAGGGATGCGGATACCTCTCTTTACCCTATCCATTTGTTGGACAAGAGATTATGTTTAGGAAATGATTAGCCATTTCAGGGACTAAACCTTTCTCTAAACCTGTTCTACTATCTTACATCGTTATTTCTAGTAGGATAGGTAATCTCTGTAGGATTACCGGAGATCTTGGTCAAGTACTTCTATGTAATTAAGAGGTGTGCTTAATTTTTTTATATTCTCTGAACAAAAGTATTTTCATTATTTAAAATGTATTTAAGGTCACATGTCAATTGAGATTTACTCTCCTATCTCTGTATTTAACATGAGAAATTAGCTTCTTGTGTATATATAAATGTTTCAGGGAACATTTACTTCAGCCCCATGTTGCATTTTTGGGGGTTTATTGTAGTTTGCACTTTTTCAAGTTTGATAGAGGCTTTGGTGATATACCATATCGAGCATCAGTACAGATTTCCTACATTCAGGAACCATTTCTTTTTAAGTTTTTAAATACATATGAATATGTAATGGCATGTAGAAAATAAGGATTTAAAAAAAATGTATTTATATTTTTTTATCAAGACTATATGAAGTAATTAACTTCCTGAATTATGCTTCTCTCGGTTACTTCAGAGCATCCCTTCAAGAGCCTTGCTTTCTAATATTTGTCATGTGCATGCAGCATTTTTGAGTTAGCGGTATAACTTATGCAGATAGTTTTTGCAAGACACTAACTTTGCCATTGGTCTGAAAATTTGATCACCAAATCTCTTCACTACAAATGCTGGCCTGTTGTATTTTTATTATCTTAAATTTCCCTTCAGGCTGTGTGAGAAGGACCCATACCAGCTCTACCAGCGGCTAGAGCAACAGGCTCGTGAATACGTTCTGGAGATGAAGGTGCGTCTGCTAAAGCACCTGTCTGCTAGTTCCAAAGCTGCTGCAGCGGCTGCCCAGGGTCCCCCACAGGCCCACCAGTTCATCTCACTGCTTTTGGAGGAGTACAACACACTCTGCCAGGCGGCACGCACCATCAGCAGCTTTTTGCTCACACTGGTGAGTCATCCTACGTCAATAACATTTACAAAAGCCAAATAAATATTGTTTCTGTCAAAATGGGGTTCAAACGTGTAGCTGGTTTGGGCAGAGTTGCGCGACACTTTCCATGCAGAAATCAGTTGTCCCTCTTATTTTGTTCTTTATGCCAGTTATTTGTTTCCAATTTGGAACTTTTCTAATGAAAGGAGATTTCAAGTAGATACTTGTGACTGTGGTTTCCCTTTAATTTAAATGAGAGGATTGTTGAAGGGAAAGTTACAGGGAGGACAGTAAATCGGATTTGAACATACCACCACATGGTAGACTTATTGGTGAATTATTGTTTAACAAGCAACGCTTTAAACTCCTGTTTCTAATAATTTACTTCTGTGTGTTCCACAGGAGAACGAACACCTGCAGAAGTTTCAGGTGACATGGGAGCTGCACAACAAGCACCTTTTTGAGAACCTGGTGTTCTCCGAACCCATCCTGCATAGCAGTTTACCCGCACTGGTTGCACAGCTGAGGTAAGACTGAGTCTATGGACAGGACAGCCATTGGAAAGAGGATTTCTGCATACCCCTGTTTACATTAGTTGGGTCTACGTGCTCTATGTAGAGCTTGTTTTATTTTGTAGTATTGCAACGTCATTGTTCCCTGTTAATCAACACACAATGCGTTTGTAATGTTTTATTATTTATTTAATTTTAAATATATATTTTCCAGCATTTTTATGTGTTTTTGGGAACACAGTTGTTTGCCCAGATAACCGCAGATTCGGTCCCATGCCGTGGCAATAGATATGCCCTGAAGACAGCGGCTTTGACCGCTGGGCTTCTCTAGGCTGTGATTTCCAATGTATTTGTAATAATCCTTATACAATTTCTGATCAGGCATGGGAAGGCCTCCCATGACTGGTACAGTGAGGATATGTACAGGACCCTGCTGGAGACCTACCAACAGCTTGAGCAGGAGATGGCCTCCGTTGCAGCGGAGTGGCAGGAGTGTGAGAAGCGGATCGACGACTATGTCGACGAACAGGTACACTCAGCCACACCAACAGAGGCACCCACCCTCTCTTCATTACTTTTTACAGGACCTGCAATGAAATGTAAAGTTTAAACATAATTACTTTTTGATGTTTTAAACCAGTAATTATTAAGGGTGCACTGATATTCCGGCCAGCAATCGGTATGGACGGATTATTGGCCAAAAATATCTGTCATACAATTGCTTTGAAATTGCTGATGTTTCTGACTCATTGTGGTTTTGCCCTTATCCTGTTTTAATGTTATTATTTGTTCTCTATGGCTGTTTTGTTAAAGTCTAATTTGCTTACTGTCAATCCAAGTAATGTGTTATGTGCAGTTAGATTTTATTGTCATAGAATTACTTATGTTTCTAGCCGTTGTGCTTATTTTTGTTATTAGATAACTTTTTGATTTGATTGAATTAGTATTTGTTGATATTTGAAGAATCAGTCAGAAGCTACACGTGTTTAGTTCATGCCTGGCCACACTAACAGAACTGACACAACATCGTAATCTAAACTGGCAAATTATGTTTAAACAATATCGGCTATTGGTATTGGACAAGAATGTCCTTATCTGCGTGTCCCTTGCAATTATCCTTGTTTTCTTCCAAATAAATATTTTGTAAATGTTAACCATCAGTTTTTTTTCTTTACCCTCTTTTTGTTAGCTTCTTTTTAAGGTTGAGGGCCAGAATCTTACAAATCAACGGACAGAACCACATAAGTCTTTAATTAGCAAAAACGTAAGTTGGTAATCGCAAGATTTTTTCATAACATGAAATATTACTGAATATATCAACATTCTCTCTTTTCATTCCTTAACCCTGGGATTACCAAACATTGGTCGGCCTTAGAAAAATACACTTGCCTAATTGGAACTGTGACAGTTGGTCAAGATATGTTGTAGGCTGACAACATATGCAATTTCTTTGCAAACAATTAATTGTTGTGTATTTGTAAGACATGGTGAGTTCACTTTTGTGTAGGATCTTCTGCATTTACAGAAATTATTGTTTATGATTATTGGCGTTTCCTGTACTCTCTGAGCGAAGAGGTTCTGAAGGAAAGCCTTGTCTATATTGAGGTCCTCCTTTTGTTCATTTAGAAGGTAGTTGCATTAGTAGGAAAAAAAAAAAAAACTGCTCATTAATTCCACCGCAACTACCAAAGGTAGTGCTGTATCAAAAGTGTTATTCAAGTGTCTTTCAATCTCATTTTTAAATCAGGCTACCCTTGGGAAATGCTGCCCTAACCCCATCTCTATTTCATATTATACACTCCTTTAGTTCAACAGAGAAAAGTGTGACGACTATACATTTTTTTTCAGGTCTTTTCTTATCAAGTTTTATTTCATTTACTTATTACGCTTTTCTCTTATTTACAGACTTTGAAAACAAAACAACGGATGCTGAAGGAAGACTGGGAATTCTTTAAGCAAAGGAGGTTTATAGAAGAACAGGTTAAATGGATATATCTATAAAATTGCTTACTTGTTAAACTTGCTGAGACAGATTTTGATCTTGTGACTGCTATTTATTTTATAATATTAACACTTATTTTACCTGTTAAGTCAGTTGAGATTCTTATTTTAAATGACAGGTCATTTAAAAATACGAATTAAAGAGGACAGAACAAATCACAGAACAAATCACAAGTCACAGAAAAATATAAATTAATTGAATTTTATTGTTTTTCTCTTTATAGTTAACCAACAGTAAGAAATCCTTAGCTGGCGATAGTAACTTTACTGACACCATGAGAATGCTTTCGACTCGGCTCAGCATTCCAGACTGTCCAAATTGCAATTACCGAAGACGGTAAGTTAAGAGAGTCCCTAATACTTTTTTAATCTTCTCTTGCTGATATTTTCTTATGAATCTTTTACTAACCACCTAACACAGATGAATATTTTTAGCCTGTGTCCCATTTTGTAGAAAGAATGGCAACATCTCAGTAACTACATCAATATACTGATCAGCCAAAACATTATGACTACTGACAGGTGAAGTGAATAACAATGCTCATCTCGATATTATGGCACCTGCCAGTGGGTGGCATATATTAGGCAGCAAGTGAACATGCTGTCCTCAAAGTTGATGTGTTAGAAGCAGGAAAAATGGGCAAGCTTAAGGATGTGAACGACTTTGACTAGGGCCATATTGTGATGGCTAGACAACTAGGTCAGAGCATCACCAAAACTTAAGTCCTTGTGGGGTGTTCCCGGTCTACAGTGGTCAGTACCTATCAAAAGTGGTCCAAGGACGGAAAGAGGTAAACTGTCTACAGGGTCATGGGCGGCCAAGGCTCATTGATGTGCGTGGGGAGTGAAGGCTGGCCCATGTGGGTCTGATCCAACAGACGAGCAAATGTAGCTCAAATTGCTGAAGAAGTTTATGCTGGTACTGATAGAAATGTCAGAAGACATTTGTTGCAAATGGGACTATGTAGCCGCTGACCTGTCAGGGTGCTCCTGACACCTGTCCACACCTGAAAGCACCTACAATGGGCATGTGAGCATCAGAACTGGATCACGGAGCAATGGAAGGTGGCCAGGTCTGTTGAAGCATGTTTCCTTTTACATCATGGCCGGGTGTGTTGGTGTCACTTACCTGGAGGACACATGGCACCAGGATACATTATGGGAAGGAGGCAAGGCGGCTGAGGCAGCGTGATGCTTTGAACAATGTACTTCGAAACCTTGGGTCCTGCCATTCACATGGATGATACTTTGACACCTACCACCTATAGTGAGGGGAGGAAAGTATTTGATCCCCTACTGATTTTGTACATTTGCCCACTGACAAAGAATTGATCAGTCTATTTTTTATGGTAGGTTTATTTGGACAGTGAGAGTAAAAAATGTCATTGAGAGAAATTAGTATTCGACCCCTCTGCAAAACATGACTAAGTACTTGGTGGCAAAACCCTTGTTGGCAATCACAGAGGTCAGACGTTTCTTGTAGTTGGCTACCAGTTGGCACACATTTCCGGAGGGATTTTGTCCCACTCTTCTTTGCAGATCTCCAAGTTATCAAGATTTCGAGGCCAATCTTTGGCAACTCAAACCTTAAACTCCCTCCACAGATTTTCTATGGGATTAAAGTCTGGGGACTGGCTAGGCCACTCCAGGACCATTATGTGCTTCTTGAGCGACTCCTTTGTTGCCTTGGCCATGTTTTTTGTGTCAATGTCATGCTGTCATTACCTATTTTCAATGCCCTGGCTGAGGGAAGAAGGTTCTCACCCAAGATTTGATGGTATATGTCCCCATCCCTCTTCCCTTTGATGCAGTGCAAGTTGTCCTGTCCCCTTAGCAGATAAACATTCCCAAAGCATTATGTTTCCACCTCCATGTTTGATGGTCAGGATGGTGTTCTTGGGGTCATAGGCATGATTTTGGTCTTATCTGACCACAAAATTTTCACCCTGTTCTCCTCTGAATCATTCAGTTGTTCATTGGCAAAGTTCAGACAGGTCTGTACATGTGCTTTTTTGAGCAGGGGGACCTTGTGGGCGCTGCAGGTTTTCAGTCCTTCACAGCGTAGTGTGCTACCAATAATGTTTGTGATTATGGTCCCTGCTTGAGGTTATTGACAAGATCCTCCTGTGTAGCTCTGGGTTGATTCCTTGCCGTTCTCATGATCATTGCAAATCAGAGATTTACATTCTGTGTTTCTTCCATTTGCGAATAATCACACCAATTGTTGTCACCTTCCCACCAAGCTGCTTGGTGATGGTCTTGTAGCCCATTCCAGCCTTGTGTAGGTCTACAATCTTGTCCCTGATATCCTTAGACAGCTCTGTGGTCTTGGCCATGGTGGAGAGTTTGGAATCTGATTGATGTATTGCTTCTGTGGACAGGTGTCTTTTATACAGGTAACAAGATGAGATTAGGAGCACTCCCTTTAAGAGTGTGCTCCTAATCTCAGCTCATTACCTGTATAAAAAGACACCTGGGGGCCAGAAATATTTCCGATTAAGAGGGTGTCAAATACTTTTTTCTCTCATTAAAATAAATGTATAAAAAATTTTACATGCGTTTTTCTGGATTGGTTTGTTGTTATTCTGTCTCTCACTGTTCAAATAAACCTATCATTAAAATTATAGACTTATCATTTCTTTGTCACTGGGCAAATGTGCACAATCAGCAGGGGACCAAATACTCTTTTCCCTCACTGTATTTAGGCATTGTTGCAGATCATGTGCACCCTTTCATGGCAGCAGTATTCCCTCTTTCAGCAGGATAATGTGCCCTGCCACAAAGCAAAAATGTTCTGAATTGGTCTGGAGGAACACAACGAGATCAAGGTGTTTACTTGGCCTCCAAGCTCCCCAGATCTCAATCCAATCGAGCATCTGTGGGATGTGCTGGACAAACAAAAGTCCAATCCATGGAGGCCCCACCTCGCAATTTATGGGATCTGCTGCTGATGTCTTGGTGCCAGATAATACGGCACACCTTTGGAGGTCTATACAATATTAGGCAGGTGGTCATAATATTATGGCTGATCAGTGTTTAATTTGAGTTCATCCGCCCTTATAAACCACTACAGAATGCAAACCACTGACTGCTTTCAACTCAACCTTTCTGAAACCACCTGTAACCGTCCCCTCCCCAACACCACAGATGCACTTGCGACGACTGCAGCCTCTCTCACATCCTGACATGCGGCATCATGGACTCTCCTATCGCTGAGGACCTCCAAATCAAATTGCCCTTGCAGACCACAGATCCCTCGCAGCACCGGGACTACCTGGCCGAAGTACACCCCCCCAGCATCCCTTCAGGGGGCAGCTCAGCCTCCGCCTCGGCCTCCAGCTCCCCCATTACTATACAACAGCACTCGCGCCTCATCCTCCCAGAAGGGGGCGCAACCACCTTGTAAGTCCCCAAGCACTGCTTGTTATTTTTGGTTCTGTTAATCCCCTTGAATTTGACATATTGTTGCATTACAATTTTTGTAAGTTACAGAATATAAAGGCCTAATTCAACTTCACATCTTTACTCAACCTCATGAGTCAATGCCTGTTAGTAACTTGTCAGCCCGTGGCAACAATTGTAGCATATTTTAGAAAGTCACTATGTACTTTAATTATGATTGAGATTTATAAAGCTCTGGAAAAAGAGAACACCAACTTTTTTTTTCATTTCCCCAAAAAGTTGGAAATGAAGGTTTGAGTGAGTCTTTTATAATGTAGAGACCAAAGCAAATTTACCACTTCTGTTCCTCACTCAAAACACTGTGTGGGTGTCTGTGTGTCTCTATCTGTCTCTGTGTGTGCGTTTCTGTCTCTGTGTGTGCGTTTCTGTCTCTGTGTGTGCGTTTCTGTCTCTGTGTGTCTGTCTGTCTCTGTGTGTGCGTTTCTGTCTCTGTGTGTCTGTCTGTCTTTGTGCGTGTGTCTGTCTGTGTGTGTGCATGCGTGTCTGTCTGTCTGTGTGTGCCTGCGTGTCTGTCTGTGTGTGCGTGTGTGTGTGTGTGTGTGTGTGCGTGCGTGCGTGCGTGCGCGTGCGTGCGTGCGTGCGTGCGTGCGTACGTGTGTGTGCGTGCGTGCGTGCGTGCGTACGTGTGTGTGTGTGTGTGTGTGTGCGTGCGTGCGTGCGTGCCTGTTTGTCTGTGCGTGCGTGCCTGTCTCTCTGTGCGTGTCTGTCTGTCTCTCTGTGCGTGTCTGTCTGTCTCTCTGTGCGTGTCTGTCTGTCTCTCTGCGCGTGTCTGTCTGTCTCTCTGCGCGTGTCTGTCTGTGTCACTCTGCGCGTGTCTGTCTGTGTCACTCTGCGCGTGTCTGTCTGTGTCACTCTGCGCGTGTCTGTCTGTGTCACTCTGCGCGTGTCTGTCTGTGTCACTCTGCGCGTGT
>JACXGJ010005320.1:0-39724 GCA_016801105.1 Esox niger
CCCCCCCCCCCCCCCCCACACACACACACACACACACACACACACACACACTTAAACCATTAACACAGTCGGTAAGAAAGGAGCACATATGCTATTGTTCCAAAAGTATCAAGGACTGTGTGCATGCAATTAAATATTAAAGGAATCAGCCAGTCTCTGAGAAAAGGACATCAGTATATTCAATCAATAGGGATGCTTGTCTTCTCTTGCCTGACTACACCAGAGATGCTGACACGCTCACCAATTGTTTTGTCAATAAAGCCTGTTAAACCAGTGACATTATTTTGTTCATCAGTGGCATTAGTAGAAGTAGTAGTTTTCCTCGTAGTAGTTTTAGTAGAAGAATAGTAATGATTAATGCCATACAATATGTTCTTCTCAACAGATCACACAGCTCAAAATTGATCACAACCCATTTGCTAAAGGTTTCAGAGACACGGGAAATGGACGAAGAGAAAAGAGGTATATTAATTTCTTCAATACCGAATTGAAAAGTATGCCCGTTGAAAATATTGACCTGTTAGGATTTACCGTAATTATAGTAAACTGCTTGTTATTGGTGATTGGAATTTCATCAAAATACAGAAGCATTAACTAATCTCAGTTCGGTCTGCAGGAAGCAGTTAACCCTTCCATCACTGCGCATATATGAGGACCGGGACCTGAAAGGAGACCGCGACTGTGTGGACTCAGATGACTCCTCCTGTGAACAAACCACTGGAAGGGATTCGGTTCATTCTCCCCTGGGACCAGTAACCAGTCCTCTAAGGTTAAACAGAACCAGTCGAGGTAAGATTGCCAATAAAGAATTGCTAACAAGGCTCGATAAATAAAAATAGTTCCACAACTCTGTGCCATTTACCCGATGATGCTGTTTGGCTGTTGTAATGATACGTGGAGAAATCTCTTCGTGCAATGATTTGTTCGTTATGATATTGCTTTACATTTAAGGATAAGTTCCGAGGAATGTAAATATATTATCCGGAGAAACAATAACATACTTTTTCATATTCAAAATATACTATTTATGTAGAACACGGAGAGGCCTTTAACAACTGTATGACTTGGTTCAAAGCGCCATCTACTGACAGGTCCATCGACGTTCAGCCCCTTGTAGTCAGGATCATTATTTTGTAAATGAACTGCTATGCATTAGATAAGCAACCAAACACTAAACCCTGGCTTATAGTTCGAATAACTTTAAACAAAACGTATGCCAATCATACCAACGAACCATACGTTTTTACGCGTGAGAGGGAAGTGGTTAGGAAAATAACGTAAACACTAAATCAGGAGTACTTCCTTGAAATAATATATACCTTAATGCCACGCATGTGCTGGTTGTGATTTTAAACAGTGTTAGCACACATTGCATGTCGACAACCTGTAGCCTATTAATTTAGCTTACATTTTTGCCATTTGGAAAACCTTTAAATCTGACTTTTAATTACCTTCATATTCATATTAATACATCTTTATATTATAAAAAAAATCTATATTTAATGTAAATGTGGTATAATGTTTTACAGACAAGAACTGCACTGACAGCGATCCGGATCTAGACCAACAAGAAGAGCACTCAATCGCAGCCAGCAGCCCCGGGCCTGAACCAACCTCTCCTCTCAGCCCCAAAGGCGATGACAGAGTTAGGGATAGGTCTTCGCTGGAAAAGAAGAGCGACTACCTGAATTCAAGGAAAGAGAGCGACTCTGTGTTCAATATTCGACATCTTGAAAAGGACAAGTTAGATCATAAGCACCGAAAAGAGACGGAATCTGCAAAGAAAGACACGGACAGTGGTGGCATCAGTGGGTTAAAAGATGGATTTTCTCCACTAATGGTGCAGACTGAGAGCCCAACGTCACACTTCAGCGCAAGTCACCTGCAGAGTATGGCCCTCTCTGGTTTGCACAGTCAACAGTTCTTTAACCATTTGAATACGGGACAAATGTTGTTCCACCCCGGACAGTTTGCGATGGCACCAGGGGCATTTTCTACCATGGGCATGGGGCATCTGTTGGCTTCAGTGTCAGGAACAAATGGTCTGGAAAACGGAGGCATTTCGTCTCAAAGCGTGGGTTCTCATAGCCCTTTCCCTTTTCACTTGTCACAGCATATGCTTGCGTCTCAGGTAAAATCTGTTCTACTTTAATAACTTCTACTGATATTTAAGCACACATGACAACAGGAAATGCATGACAACGACGAATACAATCGAAAGAGATGTAGACAATACAACACATTATATTTCTATAGGTTTTTGATGTATTTTTAGCTACACGTGGTGCATTTTGAGTAAATAATTGTATTACTCTATTCAATGTTAATGTTTTATTATAGTTGCACTTATGGCCGTCGTTTAATGGCGGTCGAGTTATTCACAATTTAATGTGTAAGACGTGCATTACTTTCTAGATGTTCTTATGTCATAATATAGGATATTTATTGAAGGACAAACTACTCTGTATTCGTATTAGTTCGTATTAGTTTCGATTAAACATTAGATACAGAGACAAAAATGCAACGCCAAAGGTTCTCAATGTAATAGTTCTTCCTTCAACATCCATGCATATTGAAGAATTGTGACAAGTCTGGGATTTTTGCTTTCACGTCTGTATGTATAACGACATTGTTTCTTCAACACAGGGAATTTCGATGCCACCTTTCGGAGGACTGTTCCCTTATCCATACACCTACATGGCAGCTGCCGCAGCTGCGGCCTCAGCCCTACCCGCATGTACTGCTGCATCCACAATGGGCAGAAACCCTTTCCTCACCACCTCCCGACCACGGCTGCGATTCAACCCTTATCAGATCCCAACGTCTGTTACTCCAAGCACAAACCTGCTAACCACGGGCCTACCAGGCAGTCTAAACGCATCATCCGACCTGTCCAAATCTGGCAGTAGAGAAACAAGTCCTGTATCCGAGCAGCATAGCCACAAAACCGCCAGCCAAAGGACGACATCCCCCGAAACATCTGTGAAGGATTCCACTAACGAACTGCAAAATATACAAAGGCTGGTCAGAGGACTGGAAAAACCCAGGGAAATCTCTCCTGCCATTGAATGACCAACTACTTGTTTCATCGACATATCTTTTGACATTATTCAGTCGCGCTATATAGGCTTATACACAGTTGTGCTAAGTGAGATGGGTGAGTGGATGGATGTGGGTGGCCGAGGTGAGTTAATCAAAGGAGATTGCCTACTGTTGGTATACAGTAATTAACAGTTTTAAAGTCGGTGTGTATGGATAGGTTCTAGGCCCCTGAAGGAAATAGGAGGAATGGGCTATTCGGCCGGTAGATGAGGAAAAAGCTGCATCCAAAAAATTGATTGAGCTACAGTAGATGTGAAAAGGGACGGAAAGCGAGTTTAATCAATTTCTGAAGTCAATTTGGAACGAGGTTTGTAACTCACAACATGAGCGATTGATGAGATTTAATTATTTATGTTTCAAAGAAAAGCAATTCTGTAAATATTCTGTAAGGATCAAATTAAAAGCAACATGTTATTAATTTATTCAAATCTGTACATTGGCGTGTTTATACTAGCCTTCTTAGATTTCAACTTGTTGCATTTATCATTTTCATTTTTACATAGAAATATATTGTACATGAACACTATTTAGCGCTTGATGTTACGAAACCGAGTTTCAAATATTTGTGATGCATTTTTGTTTATCCTGAGATAAGATATGAAGGAAATGCGGACCTGCATATCCTTTTTATACCCTGTTGATCAAACATTGTTTTGCTATAGCCTACAACGCGCAGAAATGTCCAATTGGCAGGGAAAACTCAGGTTTCTTTTTCACCAGCACTGAAGACTTCCTCGTCAGAGGTAGCTGAATTGGCATCTTTTGCGCTGGTTTTTTCGGGTAAATTAATATTCTTTTGTTCAGTTCCACACACTTTAAATAAAAATGAATGTGTCGTTCAGATGCTGTTTGTATGATTTAAGCTACTTCGTTTGTGTGTTGAAAAAGCTTGCCTTGGGGAGTCTGTGTTTGGGAACTGGATTGGCCTAGCCTTATCCGAAAGCCTTCATGTAAACAAACGGAACTGTTCCTTGAGTGACATACTTTTCCTTTCAAAATGTTCTGCATCTAAATAATATGTTATTGAGAAGCATAATAGTGCAAACGAAAAGTCGTGACGCGATGACACCCATAGTTGCAAAATATCGATTTTAAGTGATATACAGCAGTGTGTGCAAATGATTAGTTTCATACAATATTTGTTTTTAAAGAATACAATATGATATTGCAATTGTAAACCAGGACCAAATGCCCTTAGTCCGTGTATGTTGATCAGGACAGCATGTCAGGTGATTTTAGTTGGTTTGACATTTCACTTTCAACCATTTACCAAGCTGTAATCTGCAATTCTAAATGTTTTATGGTCCGCCTTAAGTAACATATGACTGACCGTAAAACATGCTGAGAAAAATTTGAAGATATCCCAATAAAAAGAAATGTCACGAAACAAGTGCGCCCCCTGCCGTTGTTGAGTAAATAATAGCAAGAACTGAGTTCTTAAAAAATGAAACGCAATTTAACACAGTTATTCGTTTTGCTTTACTCGAGATGCTCCTATCCATAACCTAAATAAACAAATAACAATTTTAAGGATTCCAGTAATGTAGATAAATATAACAACAGTGTTACAGTATAACAATTTATTTGGTTGTTATTGTGGTCAGAATTAGGCTAACAGAAGTTCGTACAATACTCGATAGAGTGGTAAATAAGACCATATGTATACCTTCACAGTAATTTGATGTGGAGGCACCTAAAATTATATATTAATTAAATACTAAGCTCATGCATACAGTACTATCTGTTGCAGAGGCATCTGATAGATTAGGACAATCTTATATCGGTATGACTAATCCAAGACCACACGCTGTTTGCCAAAATCTAGGAATAAGATGTGTAGAGCCAGGAATAAGCTACCAAGATTTTGGAGCGTTAATACATTTTCGTCGGTTTCATTTGTTTTAGGGAAGGCCTCCGTGACTGCTGTGTGTGTACGTTAAATCCATTTTCCCGGCACTTCTAAACAGAAAACGTTTTTCAATAAACAGTGGTCATTTTATTCTGTCGTCCATGCTCCTGGCCATGGCCTATATGAAATTGTGACACTTTATTTTATGGGGTCGAGTATCATAGACACCTATAGTAACTTAGTAAATGCGGTTTGCAATTACAGAACAATAACCCATAATCCCTGTTACATTTCTGCTTACAAAAGGTCAGGCTTGTACACACCAATTTAGTTTAGCTTATTCTAAACCGCAAGTGATTAACAATTTTGTGTGTGTGAGATGTTGGTCTATGCGCATTGTCATGCAGAGCACTTTTTAAAATATATTGTCAACATTTTTGCTAGAAGCTGCCCCCTAAATGAAACGGTTTTATGAAAACAGATCAACAGCTCAGTCTTACTAACTGGGAGCTAAATATTGGTATCATCACAGATAAAGGCCCTTTTGTAAAGGAGACCACATGTATGTGCCATAATACAATATCTGGGATGCAAGGTTTTAATTTAAGTAAGAGAACAACCAAACTAGTAAATCACAGATTACATATCTAATCTGTATAAGTACAATGTAATTACAAGGTATTACACAGCATTTTACTAGTTAAAATAATGTTTATCTTGAGGGGTATTTACTTGTAATGAATGTGTACCTACAGAGTATATTTCCCATCCACAAAACATGGCCTTGATTTTTAGAACTTCTGAAAGTGCCACCTTAGTGTAATAAATAATGTACTTATACACTCCTGAGTACATTCATAATCGGCATCAGTACAATGTAACTACTAAGTGTTATGTGCGATTAAGACAGATAAAGGTGTATAGCAAGAGATACTTACAATGATTGTGCACCTACTGAGTATATCTTATCGATTCCTTTTGAAAGCCCCAAGTGAGAAAAAAACACACTAATACACCTGTTTTTTAAAATCCTTATTATTACGTTATTTCAACAAGGAACACAGACTGAGACCTTTTACAGCTGGCCCCTGCCACACATACAGTTTATGTACTATGATTAAGAAATTACACAAAATAGAAAATGATCACAAATAACACAAATATACAACAGCATATTGTTACATTTATACCGAGTTTATTCCACTGATAGCACAATAAATTGGACTACCCAAAGCAGTTACAAGCAACACAAAAATAAAAATCCTCCAATAAATGTTTAAAATGGGCAAGGGGAACAAGAGTCTGAAGTTTGGGCTGTGGGCTGTTCCATAAGCAAGGAGCGTAACAGGAAATGGCAGCCATACCCTACTCTGTGGAGATGTAATCCATGCTTGAGATCTGGTTTTATAATACTAATGTCGATAAATGATAATAAATAAGGAGGTAGTTTATTCAGAAGTGCTTATACCAACATGAGAGCATATTGTTCTAGTCTCATAGACAGTGAAGTTCAACCGACATTTTGCTATAAAACACAGTGGTGTGGCTGTAGCATGCACCTGTGATAGACCCATGTGCAATGATATAGCAACCAATGGTTTAAGTGTGGATGCCCCAGCATGCACATATATAATATCCTTATACTTTACATATCTATTTTTAAGCACTATCTAAGTGAAAAATAAGTGCACCACGGATTTAGCAAAAACTGTGTTAAAAACAGAACAGCCTAGCTCACTATATAGGTGAACAATGCCTTTTCACACCAGATAAAATGTCATTCAAACCAGAAAATTTCCCTCTTGGCGATTTAAGGATACAAAATATATTTGACTATATGCTATGACTATATATAATTCATTTTATTATTATGTACACTTTTTGAAACGGAACATTCAATTGATTGATCCATTGTCAAATGCCTGTTAAATAATTTCATGATTACCTTTTAAAATATTGAAACCTTTTTTTTCCATTGCACTGTGGTGAACTGAGGCACTGGCACATAAATATGACATAATCACCCCTGTTGTGCATTGCTCCTATCTGTGTAGATCTGTTTTGATGATGGAAACTTCCCATTTTGTTTTTACAGTGATAGCCATGGTCTAAAGAACGTACTGGAATAGTAGTAGTTCTGAGAATGCAATCTTCACAAAATCATTTGTAAAACCACAGCTATGTGAGCGAGGTACTGCATTATGCAGGATTACCTTTAAATAATGAGACAGTGGTAAATGTATAAATGTTTATACTTTTTATAACTCCCCCCTTAATGGTAATCCAACCTACAGCACTGGTGTTACAAGCACTGTGCTGTAACCAAGTGAGTACCGTGCTGTAACCAAGTGAGTGCCGTGCTGTAACCAAGTGAGCGCCGTGCTGTAACCAGGTGAGCACCATGAGACCATGGGACTCCTTTGACTGACCGCTGAATATGTCATTGCACAAAATCAATTGTAACAACTGAAATTTTGGGGTTACAAACTAATACCGTCCTTCTGTTACATTCAGTGAAAACTTAGGAACACCATTTCTTTGATGTACATACACTTCAATAGAATCATTTGAAGATAGGCATGTTTTGTTGTTTTTCATTGAAGGGGATCCAATAATTACAGCTACATGGTTCAATTGGGGTCAAGAGAAGTAATTTTCATACTGCTCATATGTAGAAAAGTGCCTTGAACACCGTGATTATTTATGATATATATATATTTTTAGATCTATTTTTGCCCTGTACAAATGGGTATCTTTATGGAGATTAGCATTAAAGGCCAATTCAATTTGAATGAAACATTACTTAAAATGGTTTTAAATAAGCAAAGGAGATGAACGTTAATCCCAGAAGGAGAGTGCTCAGTCACTGAATTCTTTCAATGAAGATGGTGGGTTTTCAGTTGCCTAACACGCATGGTTTGTGCAAGTACTGTGCAGTAGGTGCTATGCTATCATAACCCTTGAACAATTGTAAGATGCATGGTAAGACGTATTTGTTTTTATACCTCTGAAACTGAAGACTGTTCTTCCTCTTCAGCTTGAAAAATCACTTCCAGAAACGTTAAAATGAGGGTCATTATTTCAGGCTGGGATATGTATGCTAAGTATACTCATTACAAGTAAACCCTCAAGAAAAACATTGTTTTAACTCTGTTATTCCTGTGGAACTATCAATACATTAGATTATGCTTAAGCAAACTTTACATGTGCTATCCTTTAAAACAGGGTCTTATTCCTTATCTGGGATGACACTCAAATCAGATCCCAGTCTGCGAGGATGACCTACTGTTCTTGCAACCTAAACCAAGTTATTCAAAATATACACTTTATACTGATGGCAATTTTGAGAAACAACACTGACTGGATACAGTATGTTCTTGACAGTGCACATATTGCTAAGTACAGTGCGGACCAAGTATTCTGACAGTGACACATGTTTTGTTGTTTTGGCTCTGTAGTTTGGAGTTTAAATTACACAATGATGCTGGAGTTGAAGTATAGACTTTCAGCTTTAATTTGAGGGTATTGCTTTCAAATCAGAGCAACAATTTAGAAATAACAGTAGATTTTGTATATAGTTGGTCCATTTGAGGGGACCAGAAGTGTTTGGACAGTTGGCTTCACAGCTGTCTCTTATTAGGCAGGTGTGTTTGTTTGCATAGTGCATGCACAAGAGTGCTGTAAAGGTCTACTTTTGATTTTAGGCTTTGCATATTTGAGGTCAGTGAAATAACCCAAAACATTAGGTGTGCCATAATCAACTGTTTGGTACAATGAGAAGATATAAACATGTTTAGCTCTGCAATGGTAAATTACCTGCTAGACCAATGGTAAATTATCTGCTAGACCAAGTATAAAGGCTTGATGAAAGTGCAAAATCACTTTATAAGCCTTAAAAACACGATCGCCTAAAAATATCAAGAAGAGCCTTGTTGAGTACTAGAAAATCGTACCAGGTGTACCAGAGTGAAAGTGGGGTGAAAGAAATCTGGCCTACCAACCTATTTGTGAAATTAGGTGTGTGTGTGTGTGTGTGTTGATATTTTCAGGGCCTGTATGGCTGCCCCTGCCACTGGTCTTTATTGACAAATTGATTACATAAAAATAACTTCATTTAACAGCATGTTCATTTGTCCAGTTACTTTTGGTCCCCTAAAATGGTGGGACTAGGTATAAAAAGGCTTTAATTCCTATACAGTTAAAGGTTTATTGATGTAACTAGCCTCTTTTTAAAACTACCAGGCTGTCATTATCAGATATCACATCCAATGTGTCAGAGTTCATAGCCAAAACCATGAAATCTCAAATATATCTGGACTGCACTGTAATTAGAGTCTACTTAGTGATCACATCTCTGGGTCACAATAGTTAATGAACAGAAGAAGTCAAGCCAAGTTGGAACATTTTGTGGACATTTGCCAATTTGTAAAAAGCATGATGGCAATTGTTTGTTAATAACCATCTGAAATGAAATACCATATTTACTAGCAGTTACATGTTACAGTACAACCATGAGTTATGACATATTGTTACAGTGCAATTATAAACCCCTTAAATTGAAAAGTTACCAAACATTCAAATTCTAGCCTAGCTCAATGATACTTGCAGGCTCAAACAATTTGGATGTTAAATGTTATCAGAAAAAGTCACTTTTTAACACAAGCCTACATTTTTTCAACATTTCTTTTCCAGGTATATAAATCATGTGAAATATTGTTTATTCAAGTTCTAACCTTTTGCTTAGTGCTGTACTCTACTTTTTACACATATTAACCTTCCTATGTATTCCCTTTTCAAGAGTTTAAACTGTAGCCTACAAATTAGTAGTATAAATTGTAGAAGAAACGCTGTGTTTAAATAGGCCTCACGGTGCAACACACTCCAGTTATGTATGTTGACTGTGTACATAATCCTGAGCCTGGTCATGAAATTGTAAAACAGGCTATGATTATGTGTGTGTGTGTGTGTGTATATATATGTCGGTGAGTGAAGGAAACATAGAGGCAGAGCTAGAGTAAGAGTGAAAAAGAGAGAGAGAAAGTTGCTGGATATGGCACTGTTTAGGACATGCGCCTGGGAGACCTAGCAACACAGCCGCAGACAGTCCTTTGTCCGGACATCGGCGCCTGTCGCCTGCCTGCCGGCCTCACAGCCTCAACACACCCTGCAACAAAGAGTGAATAGGGATCTGGAGTAGTACAGCTCCTAATTAGTGAGCCCTAGCCTTTGGCCCTTTCCTTTTCTTTCTACAATGATAATCACAGAACTCGTTTTAGTTAGAGCCTATTGTTGCCCTACATTCTGTTATTTTGCAATTAACAGAGCAAGAATCCCATTCCTCTTAAGCCCTGAGGGCTGTGGAGAAAAACTGTTTGTCTTGAACATTTAGTCAATTACTGGTCAACAAGTGCCTCACACAAACATCAAAATAAGTTAAGGGTCAAGTCCATTCATTTCATTATGGTAGAAGTACAGTATAAAGGGGGAACATTTTTTTTAAAACCTCCCACAAGTGTGATCTTGATGTAACCCTTGTTTCATCTTTGGAAAATGTTGTTCTGAAGTACTATAATGCAAATTAATGCTATTTGACATTTGATCAGTGACCCTTATGCATGTACACCAATTTTCCAATTTTCCAATATTCTGTTATTCTGTTTTTGAGTTAACAAACAATAATAAACTTCATATCCCATTGACAATAAGTTGAAAAAGCTTGTATATCCTAAAAAGATGCCTGGGACATGCTAATCTTAGAAGTACTGTCAAAGTGCTAGTAAATAGGTTATTAAATGGCCTAACCATCAGCTGCTCTACCAGGGCCAAGATGTCTAGGGACCAGAGAGACAACACAATGAACTCCAAACACTGTCCAAAGACTGTTCCTCGATTTTAAAGGGGCACTCAACCCTGGGGGACCCTTAGGTGTTTTGTATCATGTTTGAGAGATTTGTAGGTCAGTGAGATTTGTTTCACACATAATTGGCCAGAAGGAGCATGGGAATGAGATTTGCGCACTAAACGACTCACTCTAAGACATCAGAATGTGAACGGAAGAATTAGCCAGTTCTGAAAATTAAATGGTTTGTTTCATTTCGCAAAGTCTACATTGCGCTTGTAGAGCAATTGCTATAACATTTTAACCCTAACTCTAAATGTACATAATCTAATCTAATGTTTCCATAATATAAAACGCTTCCTGCTCTGGCACAGTCTTACTCCTATCGCAAAAAATCTTCAAAGCTAGTTAGCTAACTGCCTTAATAAAACAGAATGGCTTCTCATCAACACAGGATTCAGAATTTCTTAAGAAGGGAGCTTACATCACGATATGTAACCATACATGTTTGAATCGGAATAACAGTTACGAACCAAGATGATTTGAGAGACAGGCATCATCTGTTGTTTTTTGATTTTCTGGTGAGACACATTGAAGTTTGGATTGTAGAATACAGAATAGCATTTCGATCACAAGAGTTTTATCAGGACCAAGATGCCATAAAATGAATTATTCTGATTCATCCTTTGCTTATTGCTAAAGAAACAGTGGCTGTGGGACTTAATGTATTGCTTCTTTTGGGTATTGTAGGTGTAGAAGTTACAGTAACTATTAAAGCATACACTATTTGAAACATCTACTACACTATTAAAACAGCTATTACTGTTTAATATTGACTATGGTTGAAATTGCAAGTTTACAACAACAGTGAAACCTAACTATGTTTGACCTGAATCTTTCTGCCTGTTTACAGTCTATTATAAACAACCATGTTCTTACCTGTCTTTAAACAGCTTTTTCAAGCACATCACTTTAAGGTTATTCTGACTAATCAGTGCCATTTTGTAGAACATACACTGGTGTTGTTTATAGAACAAATAACCGGATTTAGAAATTTGAAAAGAAATTTGAAAAGCGTGAATATTCTTGTGAAAATGATATTATAATTGGGAAAAATATTCGTACTGCTAAACTTGTGATCATGTTTGTGTTTGTTTGCCAACTGTAGCAGGATAAAGGCAAAGGAATAGCCTACTCTGAGTTCACAAGACATCAGTGCTTACAGTTTGGTTGCCTAGGGGCATGTTTTGCACACACTGATTAAGCCTAGTGTTGGCATAAAATACAAGCAGAGAAATATAATTTTAAATATAAAGAGAAATATAATTTTTCCGCATTTGCTTGTATTTGTACGGCCAGATTCAACAGGGTACATGGGCATGATCAACGCCTGTGGATGAAAAATAAAAAAGTGTCTTCTTTGTCTTCGAAAAATTATTCCCCTCTCATTCTCTGCTCCCCATTTTGTTAGGGAGTTGGTATGAATGAATTATGGAACTTGTGTTATTTTATGAACAGACAAAAAGTCAGTAGTTCAAGCTCAAAATTAAAATGAGCTATTGCTAGATTATTTTGCAGAGATGTTATATTTTAACACACAAATGTATCATTGCTAAAATTTGTAAGTGGTGCATTAGTAAGTGAGCTATGGTGACATTTCTCTGTAAGGAAATGAAAAGCTGTCACAGTTGGAACAGAAAGACCCAAGGCGAAGAAGAGAGGTTGTGAGTAAACATTCCTTTAATGCTTTCTTTACAAAACAACCCAAAAAAGGGAAGGTCGCAAACGAGAACTGAAATGCACGAGGCACAAACAATAATCCACAACTTAGGTTAGAAAATGGCTACTTAAATAGGAGCGCCAATTAGAGACACCATTGAGCAGCTGCCTCTAATTGGGGACCAACAAAAATAAACAGAGATGCCTAGAGAGGCATCCCTGCAGTCAGGCCCTTACAGATTAAGACTTTCATTTGTCTTTGATGTATATTTTATGTGATTGAAATACCGTCTTAAGTGTATACAAATATTTGTCAATGTTGTCCCTAACCACACATTGACATTTGAGGAGGTGAAACATATTTTTTAACTCCTGTTGACCCCCACACATGGGGTATCCTTTTATTTTGCAGGAGCTAATAAAAGCACACCAGTGTCCTGTTACTTTTCAGTATACTCAAGTATTCCTTTTTTATTTGACCCAGGTAAAACATCTTATTTCGGTTACAATAACCGGAAAAGAAAAATCCGGTGTCCTTGTAATGAGAAAACATGAAATAGATGCCGGATTTAAGATGATCTGAAAAGGAATACTGAGACATGCACAAATCTTATCCCATTTAACATTATTTTTTGCAGTCAATGCACATACGCTTTGTTTTGTGTGGTATTATAGATGGTGTGTAAAAAGGGGTTCATCTGACCACCAAGATAACAGTTTACATCAATCCCTTACAATCACATGTTTTCTAGAGATGCTTAAAAAATATCAGACTCCCCACTCCTGATCCACCCTGTGACCTCTGGCTACATGTCACACAAATGTTGGCATAATATTTAGTTTCAGTTACCATTCAGTTCTGGTTGACTCATAAGGAGGATGTCAAAGTTGCATTTGAACAGGTTATTCTGAATAAGACCTTAACCAGAATATAAGCAAAAATCGAGAATACTTTGTGAATGTCTTGTGGTCACCGTCAAGATTTTTGTTACTATTACATTTGAATGAAACATATTCAGTTTGGATGTACGGATACTTGTGATAAGGATATTGAAGTTGTGTGCGGATAGCTTATCCCAAACGACACCTTACTCAGGATTTGTTATTATCCAATAATAGTATTCTCAGCAGTCGATTTTGTACAAATTAACCTGACAAAGTGTTTATCTAAACACATTTCAAGTTATTTAGTAAATATCTGTTGTGTTTGTTGTTTTTACTCTCACTACCTCAGAGCTTGATTCAACCATTACTCACCCTAAGCAAAAGTGGTAGCTGTGGAAAGCAGGTTAAACCACTGTAGGACACACAACTGGAACCAGGTCTCCTCACAAAGGGCTTACTTACACTAAGAGAGAGACAATAAAACACAAGGTAGACTTGGCTTTGTTTGCATAAGAATAATCATAGCATTTGAATTTCTACCGGCATGTTCGAGCCTTACAACGCTGTGCGTGTGAAGCGAAGGATACGCGCGTATCACATAAACCTGTTACAGTTTCAACACAAATAGGTTCAAACTTGCAAACCAACATTTAAAATATGACGTAGACTACCTCGGACGTCTCGAGCGATTGATACCAGCGAGTCTCGAGTCTTCTTTGGAATATGTCTCGGGAAGTGTAGTGTAACATAAATATGCCCAAAGGTAAGAAACCTGCGGAGGCTGGGAAAAGAATCATTCACTATGATAGAAGAGAGCAAACACCTATAGGGCTGTAGATCCTTTGAACTAATTTCTCTTAAGGGTACATTTCACAGCTCTTTAATTTCCCTATGTATGCCAGTTTATATGGTATTAACATATTGTGGTACTTCGGTATCATTTTAAGGCCCCTGCCACAGGGAGGCAAAACAGGAAACCTGATTGCAGCCTACCTGCTGCCCTTCCAGACAATATGGATGCCTTTCTGTCACTCGTGGAGGAGGCACACCTGTCAGTCAGGCCTAGTCACAGACAAAATGGCAGAAGAACAACAGATCTGGGCAGCAGAGGGAGGAGAGCCTAGCACTTTGGTTGTCCAGTTTTGTTTTTTTCATCCGTTTGCCTTTTTTCTTAACAAAGCAGTACAGAGTATCTGTTGTATCTGTTCTATGTCGCTTTCCTGTTACATACGTACCATTAAAATTGTGAATATCCTCATGCAACACTTTCTGTGTTTCACTGGGAGAGACGGATCCTATACAGTTCATGGTTGTAAGCCAACCCCAATATCCTGAATTCATAGCGATGTTCAGCTCTTCTTGCAATGAGGAATCATCTGAAACAGCTATTGTTTTGCCATCTAAAAAGTAGCAGGTACCTGACAAGCTCCTGGGAGCTCGCCAGGTATAAAAACCTGTATATAAAAACCTGTATGTCCCCATTCTGAAAGAAATTACATTCAAGGGTTGTAGTCTTTCCACCCACCAGCCTGTAGTCTTTCCAAAGCCAGAAACACAGCAATCCTGCAATGTCCTGGCCGATAGGAACATTGTTTTGACAAGTCCAATTGCTCCATTGAAAAAGATAAACATATCTACCCGCCGCCAGTGTGATTGAGAAATCTGAGAACAAAAACGTCACAATAATTGTAACTAAACATGACTCCATTCACTTGTAGAACAGACAACATTGTCAATCAACCAGAGTTGGTTCACTCATATGTATGTACAGTAGGTTCACTCATCCATATATACAGCAGGTTCACTCATCTGAATGAAGAGTAGGTTCACTCATATGTATGTACAGTAGGTTCACTCTTATGTATGTACAGTAGGTTCACTCATCCGTATGTACAGCAGGTTCACTCATCCGAATGTACAGTAGGTTCACTCATCCGTATGTACAGTAGGTTCACTCATCCGTATGTACAGCAGGTTCACTCATCCGAATGAAGAGTAGGTTCACTCTTATGTATGTACAGTAGGTTCACTCATCCGTATGTACAGCAGGTTCACTCATCCGAATGAAGAGTAGGTTCACTCTTATGTATGTACAGTAGGTTCACTCATCCGTATGTACAGCAGGTTCACTCATCCGAATGAAGAGTAGGTTCACTCTTATGTATGTACAGTAGGTTCACTCATCCGTATGTACATTAGGTTCACTCATCCAAATGTACAGTAGGTTCACTCATCCGTATGTACAGTAGGTTCACTCAGATGTATGTAGGAAGAATGTTTTTAAATGGTGGTGGATTTTCTCTTTAATTATAGTCTACAACCATTCTGTGAGTTTGTAGTTTGTTAAAAAATACTACATTGTAGCCTGTGCAAGATTGTCTTGAATCTTTATGCAGAAAAGCCTGTATTTAAATAGAATTTTCTGCATGTCTGGTTATTTCAAATTCCCTGACCAAGAGCATACCCCATTTCTTGAGGTTTATGGATTAATGATGAATAGTATATGTTTGTGTTTAAAATGTACTGGATATATGCATGGCTATGGGAAGATGAATTGTGCTGATGATGGACGACCGTGAGTTGGTGCGCAACAGATTCGGATGAAGTGTGACCGTTGGCACTATTGACTCACATCACTCCAATGAAAAACCTACCTTTTGAAAAGTATTGAAAACAGTCAAACATCTTAAGCATCCACACATATTAATACAAAAATGGAACACAATTGAATTTGTGGAATGTCAAAACTCTGTCCATAAAAGGGCGCCCATATCACTGCAGCAACAGACATTTACGGTGGTCTGTCTTACATTGCGTTCATTATAGGTGTGTGTGGGTGAAAGACAGAAAGACAGAGTCTGTCAATTTCTGCAGATGAATTCTTAGGCACCTGAAACTCATCCTAAAGCCATTTGGGAAGTCCTTATTTGTATTTGTACGATTATCTTTACAAATAAAGATTTGCTACCCAAATAAAGGACTTTAGGTGCAAGAATTTTGCACAGAATTAAATTATACTGCAAAGATATATAATATATAGTTTGCCAAAGAATATGCCAACAAATATCTAAGAGCTGATGATTTTGACAAGTTGTCACATGACTAAATCTTGTGTAAAAACTCTGTTGTGTCCAAAGAACAACATTAAAACCTCACGTCGTAGACAAATTCTTCTGCCAATATGAAACTTTTCTTAAGATTTGTCCGTCTATAATCTCAGAGAACACATATTCAAAAAGGAAATTATACATTTCTATTGAAACGCTCAGTGCAATCGAGTAGCTGAAATCAAGTCTCTTCTCTCACTTTTTCCTTGAGTAATAAGCCCACATGCACTCACACGTGGGGGAGAGGGGTCTGGGCTCTGTGCTACTCAATCCCTGTATTATTTTTGGGACCTGTTGGAGGAGAGAGGATAAACTTCTGGTTTTGTGGGTTTTGTGATGAAGACAGAGACGGATGCAAGTAGACATATTCCAAATATCCCTAAACTTGGAACAGAACATTGCCGTGTATAGATCGGATTCACAGTCAAATGGCAGCTTACCAGGCGGTCGATAGAACAAATCCATTGGACCAACATTTGATTTGATTGATGACAATGAGAGTAGGCCATAATAAAGACATTTGGGCTCATTTCACTGTAGAGAGGTCTGTTTTAATGGTATTGTCAAACAAATTACTATAAAATCTAGATTTTCTTTGCACGTAAGTCCAAAACTATTTCAACATCATCAACTTACCCTTTTCAAAAATGTGACAAGCCTATTGTGGTCTGGTCAGATTGGGTCTGCTATGGCCCCAGTTCATTACTGTAAACGCCCATCCACTAGCCCCATCCTCAATGTTAACAACGTTGCCAGCCGACTAAAGGCTAATAGGCATTCACAATGACCCTAGTGGATGGCTGAAAGGCTTTATCTGGTCTGCAGAAGATACACTATATTACTGGTTCCACATTTTGCCAGGCAGGTCCAAACAAATTGGCACCTTTTTGTGTTTTCCGTGAGAGAGCGGGTTGAGAAAAGTCCAGTGGTACGTCTGTGAGGCTCCAACCAGCCTCTGTTTCCCTGCCATCTGTGGGAATGGTTCAGCCGTGTTGCCCTCTGCCAGGTCTGCCTCTGGAGTTCCTCAGCGCCACCTTGGTGAATTACATGATCAAAAGCAAAGCTAAGGTCACAGGCGCCCGCCCCCGTCCTCTGTAATCATTCCATCCACGAACTACGCAGCCCGTCTTGCTCTGTGTCTGTCATTAATGGACATGTGTTCTCCATAAGAAAATCAAAAAGCCTGACTCACAATAGCCTACCACTGAACCCTGGTTCTGGTTGCGTGACACTGGAGTGCAGCCCTGCCTGTGGAGGTGCCGTTGCCTGGTGAAACACGGGGACTCCTGACAGCAGAGCTGCGGTCTGAAGACCAATTCGGACAAACTGGCAACGGACAGCCCAGCAGCCTGTGGAGGGCTGTGGGGGGAGACGCTGGCACACTGTGGAAACAGACACCTCAGCCCGAACTACTGTACACACGCATATTGTTGCAACACCCAGCCACGTATGCTTATTACCAGACCCACTAAATACAACTGTTCTGGGTTGCATGGTTCTATAAAAGATCTTGCGTAGCGGGCATCATCTCCATTAACGGTAAGAACAGAAGATTCACTAACATCAACACAGACACCCAGAAAGGGGGAAGTCTGGCCTTCCCGGAGACACCCTGAGATTGCTGTCCAAAGGTATCACGTCAAAGAAGAGCTCATTAGGTCCATAGCCCTCCCCAGCCCCACAAAGGGGTCAACTGTCAACTTTACTGGAGTGCCTGAGGGATGATAAGGGTGAGTAATGAGGGCAAAGGGGTAGCTAGGCCCCCGCACCTCACCGCACCTCACCCACCTCACCACACCTCACCCACCTCACCACACCTCACCCACCTCAGCCTACTATGGCTAGTCAGGCATTGGCCACTAAGCCCTCATCCGGGAGAGGGGCAGAGGCTACCAGTTAAGCACCAGTCATGGCCCTCTTGAACGCCACTCTAAGAAACAGTCAACTGCTATTCAAACAGCTGCTAAACTTTGAACTTGTGTTTCACAACCTTACTAATACCGTCTAGGATGATCAGCGTGTCATGAGAATGAGGCCAATGCATGACATGAATATGAATGCGCAGGTCTTTCACAGCTCAGTGACCTGATAGGATTTGGCCCCACTATTTGCTGTCTTCAGCACCATAAACATCATGAGAATATTACCTTCAGACAGAGACCAGTCAAGCAGACAAAGGTCATGTGCACTTGTAGCCACCACCTTCCACACTTCCTCCTCCTACCAGTCTCCCCTGACTCCCTGTGCCCCGCCGTTCTCTCTAGGCGCTAACCTCAGTTTGACCCCTCCGCCTGCCCTGCTGCTTCTGACCCCTTTGGTGTGATGCTCATCGCAGATGGCAGGGTGCTGGAGAAGGGAAGACCCTTCTCCTTCTCTAAGACCCACCTCTGAACTCGCTGGCCAACAGTTCGGCCAGGTCCCATTCGCTAGTAAAACACAGTGCAAGATATACCAACTCACAAACGTTTGGTTTACCTTGCAATTGTTGAAGCCAGGACTGATATTTGACATTAAGTAATGTAATTAGAGTCCGTAATTAGAAAACATAAAACCTTAATCTAGGTGTAGCATTGAAGTGTACATTGCTTTTGGACCATGTTTCTTAACTAGTATATTACCACTGTCATTTTACAAATGCATTCACAGAAAGTGTCTTCTGAAGCACATTAATAAGGTTGAGACTGTGGACAGATTCAAAAACATTACATTTTATTAGAACTTACACCCCTCCCACCCTCCCATGTCACTTTACCTTCCTATTTACTCTTCCTGGCTCCTGGTCGGGCTCCTTCCAGATAATAATTGCCAGATACTTTCAATTATGAAATCATAGGTAATCTTCTTTAGAATAAAACTGGACAGCATTATTGTTATTAATCATGTGTTTTGATTTCGCCCCAGTTTATCATGCATGTTGTCTAAGGGTACCTTCAACACACAGCGACTGTCAAAAGTGTTTACTGCCATGCAACTGTTCTGCTTTTTCCCACACTGCACGTCCAAACAAATCTGCCTGATTTGTTCTTATTAGAGCTTGGCACAACAAAAGAGTGCCTTAAACCGACAACGTTCTCTAAATCACACATTTGGGTTTTTTCTCATACTTTTACCATTCTGTGTTCCAGGTATGGTTAATGTTTTTTTTATTGATAATGTGCTCACTTTTGGGGACATAAGTGGGACAATTATGGCTTGAAATTATTAAATGCCTTTATAAATGCTTTAACTTTTTTTTAAATCTCTTCATATATTACTTACCATGATAATTGACCACATTTCAAATAAATGACATCATACTTATTAAAATCCACCTGGAAGGGTCATTGTTTAGCAAGACCATTTTAATGATGTAGGACCTTTCATAATGTGAAAGTTGAAAACTGTGTAGGTATGTAGAAATTTGTTAAAATTAAGAATTTTGAATCAATTTCATTTACCTGCTGAAAAATAAAATCTATATATATATAGAAAAACGTATGGTAATACATTTTGGCCTGTATATGTTCCTGTTGTTCATAAATGTTGTTTGTAGATTCAAAACAATAGCAGAATAGCAAAATGGAATCGCAAATCAATCATTTCCGACCTATGGTAAAAAGATATGATCTAGATGCTTTGATTAGACAGATTTGCAGCTCAATCCCTTGTTAACAATTAAGCTGTCTTTAGTTTGGCAGGGCCCATGATGTTTGGTCAAGCCCTTTGCAAATGAACATAAAATAAGTTGTAAATCATCTTTAATTAGGTATAAGGCAGGGTAACCAATTGAAAGGTTTGGGAAGGAAGAACACTGCAATCCACGACAAATGTTTATTTTGTTACCTTGGCAGGCTGGATATTATACACTGTACCCCTTAAGCATTCGTGCTAAAGACAAAAATGTACAGTACATCAGGAAATACCATAGAATATTATCTTATACTTCTAAAGAGAAAATGATCTGGCTAATCAGCAGTCTAGAGAAGGCATAACTAGCCCATCAACCACTTACTCACATGAAAAAATTGTGTAGCCTAGCATGATACATAAGACGTAGATGGGTATTTCTAATTCCCACAAACCTGTCATCCCATATCTGCCAATCACCAGTGGGTTAGGTAAATATGCTAAACATATAGATGTGCTTGCAATATAAAAGATCTAAATGTGTTTTTATTTTATGTAAAAAACGTACATGTATGGAAATGTAGATAGCACTAGAAAGGAACCAGTGAAGCATTAGAAAGTGGTTTTGAACAGACTATGTAGAATATTGGGCCTGTCCACTGACAGCCCGGCAGTGGGCCAATTTAGAAAGGAGTTCTGAGACAAGGGAAGAGCTGAAAGTGAACACAGTAGGATTGATACACATTTATGCTTTCATATTGACATGCCATTGTAGACCTTAAACATATCAGACGTTCATTTAATGTGGGGGAGTTGTGAAGCAGTGACAGAAATCAGAACCCAAATTCAGGTGATGAAACAGAATCGCCAGGTGTGGTAGACGACAAGGCCTTTATTGGGTCTGGCCTTTCGTACCCCTTGCATGGAGATTGTCCATTAAAGTTTGCAGGTCTTGAGCGTGGGCGTATTCATCGCTGGAAGCCAGTAAGATATCATTCATGTACTGGATGTCAACAGTCGAGTCCATGGCGGGAAGATCAAGTACGTGGCAGATCCTGGTGGTAGATAGATGAGTTGTTTTGGAGGCCCTGAGGCAGATATTGATATTGTTGCCTGGTGACGGTGATCGCATCGATTAATGTAGAGGCACCGACCAGAACCCATTAGCCATGTCAATTAGAATGTCAGCGCTGCAAAGAAAGTAGATGTATCGTCCACTAGAGAGCTTCTTGATTGTCTTGTTTGCATTCCTGTAGGCAGCTCTGACACATCCTGCTCTATTGGGCTAATTCACTATTCAGACCGGACTGTGGTTTGCGAAGTGCGTCTTTTCCAGAATTCCAGAAGAATCCAGATCCATGACTATAGTCTCAGTAGCAGCTGGGGATTATCTGCTGAAAGGTGATTGTCATGGAGATTGTGAAGGATCACAGGACACACCCACACGCTCCATCTGCAGGAGGCCACACACACAGACAGGGTAATTAGGGTAATTCCACAGAGGTGGAATGTAGATTGGTGTCAGGAGATTTTAGTTTGTCTATTATTTATATTATTATTATTATTATTATTATTTGCAGATATATTATTGTATTTGTATCTGAGGTTTGCACAGCCTCACTGCAGAAACAAATAGCAAATCACGTCTTTTATATAACACACATATTTTCAGAAGTGTAACATCAGGTAAGAAAAAAAAAATCTTCTTAATGCAGAGAACTGTTTAACATAGAGAAGTGTTCTTTTGAATTGGTTTACAACTTGTCCTTTGTAATATTTGGGAACGGTGGCCTACAAAAGCAGTTTCAACCACTACCTCCAGTACACAAGAACCATTGTAATGCAGGTCCTTTTTTATGGATGGTCCCCTCCAAAAGTATTGGAAGGACAAGGCAAATTTCTTAGTTTTTGTTGGTCACTGAAGACATTTGGGTTTAAGTTCAAAAGATGAGAGTATGAGACTAAAGTTCAGAATTTCAGCTTTCATTTCCTGGTATTCACATCTAGGTGTGTTAAACAACTTAGGACATATCACCGTATTTATTAGACTACAGCATTTTTAGGTCAGCAAAAGTAAAGGAACAAATAACAAGCCTGCGACATATCGACATCAGCAAACTGTTGCATTCTTCATCTTTGATGCTATTCCAGGCTTTTACCGCAGCTTCTTTCAGTTCTTGTTTGTTTCAGGGTGTTTCTCCCTTCAGTCTCCTCTTAAGAAGGTGAAATGCATGCTCTATTGGGTTAAGGTCAGATGATTGACTTGGCCAGTCTAAAAGTCCTTTGTTTTGTTGGCAGTGTGCTTTGGGTCATTGTCCTGCTGCATGATAAACTTCCTCCCGACTAGTTTCAATGCATTTCTCCGTAAATTGGCAGACAAAATTTGTCTGTACAATTCTGAATTCATTCTGCTGCTACCATCATCAGTTACATCATCAATAAATATTAATGAGCCTGTTCCCGAAGCAACCATGCACGGCCAAGCCATGACTATGCTTCACAGATGAGCTTGTATGCTTCGGATCATAAGCAGTTCCTTTCTATCTGCACACTTTGGCCTTTCCATCACTTTGGTAGAGATTAATCTTGGTCTCATCAGTCCATAAGATTGTGTTCCACAACTTTTGCGGCTCATCTCTGTACATTTTAGCAAATTTCAATCTGGCCTTCCGATTCTTACTGCTGATGAGTGGTTTGCATCTTGTGGTGTGGCCTCTATATTTCTGCTCTCTGAGTATTCTTCGAACAGTGGGTTGTGATACCTTCACCCCTGCACTATAGAGGTAATTTGTGATGTCACTTACTGATGTTTTCTTCACAACTCTCACAATATTTCTGTCATCAACTACTGTTGTTTTCCATGGCCGACCTGTTCGACGTCTGTTGCTCAGTACACCAGTAGTTTCTTTCTTTTTCAGGACATTTCAAATTGTTGTGCTTGCTATGTCTAAAGTTTGTCCAATTGCTCTGGTCGATTTTCTTTCTTTTCTCAGCTTGACAATGGCTTGCTTTTCTCCCATAGACAGCTCTCGGGTCTTCATGTTGGTTTATCCTCTTTAACAAGAAATGCAGTCTTTATAGGTTTAACACATCTATATGTGAATTCGGAACTATTTTCTCATACTCATCTTTTGATCTTAATCCCAAATGTCTTCAGTGAACAACAAAAACAAAGGAATTTGCCTTACCGTTCCAATACTTTTGGACTGTGACTATCTGTACTACCATCTTGACAACTGCCTAGCGGTGTGGTCAGTGACTTCAAAGAGACCTGACAATGCTTGCACTGGTTCAAAACTGAGCAGCACACTTCGCCCTTACTAACTACACATCAGGTGGGCAGTAACATGCTACAATAAATGTGTTATTAGCTTATATGGAAATAAATATATTTTGAAGGAACTTCTCTTTCCAAGTAACTCTCTGTAGGCTTAACTTTTTATATAGTTAAGAAGTAGCTAACTTTACCTTCATTACAAATGATAGAATTTACATAGCTTTATAATATATGTTCTATAGTGATAGCTTATTCTAATACTCTGCCAGCACAGCAGTCACCAGAGCTGCTTACACTATCCTGACACATTGTCCTGCCAACATTGTCCTGTCTACACTTTCCTGCCTAAACTGTCCTGCCTAAACTGTCCTGCCTAAACAGTCCTGCCTAAACTGTCCTGCCACAATGTCCTTCCAACTGTCCTGTCAACACTGTCCTGCAACACTGTCCTGCCAACACTGTCCTGCAAAACTGTCCTGCCAACACTGTCCTGCCAACACAGTCCTGCCTAAACTGTCCTGCCTAAACTGTCCTTCCAACTGTCCTGTCAACACTGTCCTGCCAACACTATCCTACCAACACTGTCCTGCCAACACTGTCCTACCAACACTATCCTGCCACAGTGCTGTGAACTGTAGCACATTGAAGCATATGATTGGTCTGGTTATGTAAGGGATCAAGCAGACTGTGTGTGCATGTTAAAGCAACGCCCTTCAAGATTCAAGTGAAGCATGTTCACAGCCGCTGAGTAGAGCTATCTTTCCTGAAAGTTTATAAAACTGAAGTATAGGAATGTTTCTTTATTGTAGGCTACTGTGTTATCAACAAATGAGTTTGCTGTTACACTTCCGGTTTTACATTTTAGTCATTAGGAGACACACTTCTCCAGTGCAACATGCATTTAGTTACATCTATTGCAAAATGCTGTGCTATGTTACTCTTTTGGTGAGAGTGTTAACAACATGACCCTGGAAGGGTTGTGTTTTATTCCTAATAGAAGATGGTTTACCTTCACTACCGTAGGCATGTCTAGATTAGACTACTTAACCAGTTAAATGAAAATGATTTTATCCACACTTTAGCCTGGCTTACTGGTTTTATTAACATTTTGTGGACCTACCAAGGGGGCTGTGACAACAAGAACACTGCAGACCGCTGTCAGCATGTTCATTTGATAGGGAGACCCAATTTGTAAATGTTAAACTATTTTTAAACTGACTGGCAAGTCAACATTTTAAAAGTGAAAGACACACAACAGTATAATTGCTTGTGACAATAATCCTCAGATAATAATCTAGTAGAATAACACAAATCAAAAATCAATTGCTGTAAATTACTTTTTGTGGTCTCAGATTACCATAACATTTGGGTTAAAAACTTGGTTAACTAGTGTGATGTCCCCATATATGTGCAATAATATCCAGTGCGATATGATCAACTGCCAGAACATTTACCATGGTCCCATATGTAATCATGTCATGTTTTCTTCTAAATAATTGTTGTGTTAGTTTTTAAATTAAAACTAACAGATATTATACAGCTCAGAAATCCATATTTATTGTACATAACATACCACTAGGGGTCTTTTCACAGTCATCATGTCCAAAATGAGTTCAATTTAAAAAACAATATTACACAGTATAACGTCCTTCCATTAACAATAAGTCAGGCAAACAAAATTCTCTTTAGAAGACAATTAAACTGTGAATGGCACAAGACATAATCCAACACACACCTGAACAATATTGGTAATTAGAAAACAATTTTTGTTCCTTGTTAACGTTTTGTTACTATAACGGTTTTGTGGATCCCAGAAAGATTATAGCTGCAGGTCTGGCAAAAGTTAAAGGGGATTAAAACAACTAATGAACCACTATGGAATTTGTTACAACTAATGACAAGTTACCCGGGTTGTGTTCAAGCCTCAACACCTACTCCAGACCCGCCTCCAAGCCACTTCTTAGCTGCTCTAGGCCTCATTCCGGTTGCTAACGGACAGACTAGCTCTCACTGGCATGGCCAGAGATAAGATAAGGGAAAAGGATGGATGAAAGCCCCAAACAACGTCACAGAGGCTCCACATGAACAGTACAGATACAGTAGGAATGAAGAGAGCCGGATAGACAGCGATACATATCAGCAGGCCTTGGCCACATGGAGACTGTGTGGTTGAACCCATACTAACACAGGGCTCTGGATCAGTGAGACTGGAAACTTCTGATACACTTCCATAGACCTTCCTCTAAACTAGTATGTTTCCTGCATTTAATGTGGGACTCAATATAAAGTGTTACCATTTGTTTTAAAGATTGTAAATTTACTCATTAATATTTTATTTTTATTATCGCCTAGGCGTGGGTGTTGTGATAATTGTGCTGTTCGCATGACATTTTGAGTTCATTGTTCATAATGTACAAGATAAATGTAACCATACATTTGAGTTAGTGCAAATTTAATACAAATGTATTAATACGCTGTAGCAAATTCACTTGAAACCTATGTGACTGTCCATGGTTATGGATGTGCATTAGCTCTATTAATCAAAACTGAAACTTAATATTTCCTTCACATCTATCAGCATAACCGATGGGTTAAAGTTATCCATCATGCATAAACTTGGTAACCAGCTAGCTAGTTACTATTGGTATTTGTTGTTATCTACGAGATAAGCTAAAATGGGCCATGATCCTGTTCTTACTTACAATCTAGTTGATCCTTTTACTTTAGCAGAGACAAATCAGAAATTAGTGAGTTAGATCAGGGTTTCTTAAACTATGGCTCCTGACCCAAAGTGAGTCGCAGGCACATTAATGATCGGTCATGACATATACAATTATTTTGTTAAAACTGGATTCGGTTTGGTCATGTGCAACCATGATGTCTATTTAGCGCACTCAGTGCTCAGCATTGCTCAGCTCAGCTCCGCGAGAGGAGGATGCGCCTGTAAGGTGAATGGATTATCTCGGTAAAGAAGCGCTCACTAACATAGATTTAGACAGATTTGGGAACAATATTTGAGAGAAATAGGCCTTTTGTGTACATAGAGAAAGTCTAAGATCTTTGAGTTCAGCTCATGATAAATGGGGACAAAAACAAAAGTGTTGCTTCTATATTAACTTTCGATCTACTTCTCTCAAGACACATAAATAGACAATACAGCTTCCTACTAGCATCAGGTCAAACCATTTAATCTCCTTCAAGACCCCAATGGAACAAAAATTGTCCCCATGAAATATCTCATTGGGACTATGGCCCAGTGCCACACCAAGGACAGTGTGTGGCAGTGGAACCTGATAAATTTGAGGTGTTGTGCTTAAGCCAGAGCCTTTATGGAAATGCAGCATTCCAAACCTTACTAGAGGAATGGTAGAAATGGCCTACAGGTCGGGTCATGCCATAAAGGTGATGCCTACTCTCTCCACCTGTCACGAGTTGAGCCGTCAGGCTTTTGTTTAAGAGTGTGTTTGTGAGATAAGCTATGTGAGAGCGCACAGCAGCGTAAGAGGCAGTCTAGACATCTCACCTCGGCCTGTTCCTTCACTCAGCACTTCAAATGGCCAGTGGGAATGGGCTCAGCCTGTAATGTCCAGGGTCAGCAATAGTGTGTGTGTGTGTGTGTGTGTGTGTGTGTGTGTGTGTGTGCGTACGTGGAGACTATTAAGTGAATCAGGGTGAGACCCAAGAAGGGTGGTAAGACACCCTCCGATACCAAGTGTCAGGGACTTCAGTGTGTTTTGACAGACTCCCAATGGCCCAGCCACTTAAAGGGATGAAAAGAAGGGGCTCTTCAACACGACCGGGGAGTTTCTGGCGTGCGTCTCCCTTGATTAGGCCCAGTGACGCCAGCACTGAAGATGGGAATCCAAACAAACACCCGCAGATTGCCATCACCCATGCAAAGGGGCGGCGCTGCGCTGGAGTGTCGGCCAGAGCTGAATGCAGGCCCTGAGTGGCCAACACCTCCCTATCCTCCCCTAACTCCTCGAAACAACCCCGTTATCAGGAGCCAATGGATCTGATGAAACGGTTCATGTAGGACATGCGTGTAGGATAACAGAATGGAGTGCGTGTGTATGTAACTCCAACATGGTAGCGCGTTCGAATGTGAGCGTTTGGTGCACGACGAAGACTACCAACGCTCAGAGGGTGGGGACATCGGGGGGGGGTCCATATCTCTTACTCTTATCAAGCAGCGGCACCAAACATGCTCGGGAATGCGGACAAATCAGGGACGCTTCAGACAGTCTTCCGACAGGGAGCAATGCACCAGGTCTGCCACAGTAATGTTTCTTCTGCGCTGTACGTGTGTGACTGTTCGGGAGATATTGTCAGAATACCGGGCGTCCAAGGTGCCAGACTCCTCCTCACTTGATGGAGCTGATTGCAGTCTGACAGAGCATAAAGATTACAGAGTGGATATCCATGGACGGCAGACAAACAGACCATATCCATTCCCACATCCACCCTCCATGCCAGCCTGATGGGAAATAGGGGCTGTTGGTTTGAGCCTGCTCTCTTTATTGAGCATTACGGTCTCACCCCCTTCTCGCCCTTTCCATGTATCCGTCGGCCCAGTAATGTTACATGGCGTCTGCGATTACAAACAATCCCCCTGCAGACGGTGGTGCTCTCTCCCTCCTGCCCCGGTGCCCCCACCCCCACTTCCCTCCGCTGTCTGGTGGGTCTGGCCCAATCTTTTTTAAGTAGGAACGCAGATTAAAGGGCTCTGTGGCAGAGAATTCTGTCCTTGATAACCTCTGCCGTCTTGTTCTGGGAAGCGAGTGGAATTCTGCAGGGACGTCACAATGTATTTACCACAGATTCAGTGTCTGGGTGTTTATCGAATTTGAGCATCAAAAATAAGCAGAAAGAGGTTGGTCGGATGGATGATTAATTCACCTGACTTGGTCTCCCTCTCTCTCTGATGGACAACAAGATAATATCCAGTTCTCTGCTTTCTTTCAGACACTCCAATCGCTGAACAGATTTGTTGAGATTCAGGACGTGATTCATGGACAAATACAACTTGCCAAACAGGTTATGTTATTTCTTAATATGCCTATAGCAAATGACAGACACTCCTGTTTAATACTTCTTACATCACCTTTGGCAATCATATCTTCATACTTAACAAACAAATGTAAAATAGACCGAATTTACTGAAGTGTTATAAGGTCAGCTGTGTTGATTTTAACGACAGAGAGCAGGTAAGCTAACAGCTGGCTTTACAGGGAGGGAACATGGCTTTATATCCAATACTATGTAACACATTTCAGTGGTACACATGAGTTACGTGATAAAGCAGTCGTCAATTTGACCAATACTGATGTGTGCCTACTCCATTATAACTTAATCTCCATTAAATGTATTGTTTTCCCCCATCAGAAAATCGGGTCATAGACAGTACATCCACTGTTCTGTCCGAAACCAGAGCGAACCCCAATCCCATTCACACAGCAATTATAGAATGTGTCACTTTAGCACAGCCGAAGCAGCCAGCCAGTAATCCTGTTTGTCCTGTTATTAGCTACCTGCTGACAGTAGCTTGTTGGCTCTGGCTGGGTTCTACTGCTCTCCAGAGAAGTTCTAGAGACTCACGGATCCCCTGAGAGGGGTGGCAGCTGCCAGGTCCTCCTTGTGTGGAGTGTTGAACGGGAACCCGGGGTTACACTGACCGTGGAAAGTAAAGGTGCGTCAGCAGACGGAAGACGCGGAGACTATGAAGTCTGTAGTGATGAACGAGACTCAGGACTTTCTCCAATGTGCCTAGAGTCTGTGTGAGGTAAGGGCATTGAGCTGACATCGACTGGGTATAGACATGCACACACACACACACACACACACACACACACACACACACGAACACACACACACACACACGAACACACACACACACACACACACACGAACAGACACACACATGCATATTATTCTTAGACTGCAGCCCTTTTCCCACCACTTAAAGGTGAGACACTTCTATTCTCATGTCCTCTCATTTTTGCCTAAGAGCCTTGTTTTGTGGTTGGAGCGATTTCCTCCTGAATCAACAATCCAAACCTGAGTCATGCTGGGTCTCTAAAAGTTTGCATTACCATTAGTTTTGTTCCATCCAAACTGTGAGAACAAACACATCAACAGATCCAGGCAGAAAGCCCTGTCTGGGCACACTGAACTTACTCTGTCTCTCCCAAACAAACAGCTCTACAAAGCCTCACACACAGCCCTCCCTGATTCCCGCAAGCACAGTGACACTTAAAAGTGTTTCAGAGACTTTCAGAGGAACATCAGTCTTTCCCCGACACAAAAGATTCGGGAAAAGGCAAACATAGTACAAAACACGGATCACATTAGAGCCATTTAATCAGTGAGCTTACAGGGAGAGGCCCTCTGTGGTGCTGGCTCTGGAGCCGCGGCTAATTGGCTCCGCATTGTCTCTGCCTGCCCTGGACAAGAGAGGCTCTGTCAATGCACTAGCCACAGCTGGGGGAGGAACCAGAGTGCCATGTTTGTTTTTGAGGTGTTTTCTTGTATTCCTGTGTGCTTCTCATATTGTCCATGTGATTTATGGCTATTGTCTACAGGCACGATAACCAGCACAGTAGCATCCATGTGTGAGTCAGCCAGCAGCCCTGGGCCTGTCCGGTAGCACGTCTTCGTGGGTTTCCACCTGCACAGACACCCCCCGGCCTATTTCCTCACAGGCCGTAATCCCTTGTCTGACAGGAGACACAAAACCTGCCAAGCCATGCTCTTTTCAGGGCGTAAGTACTTTCTATCCCCATAACTACTAATTGAAGTTCTATGTTCTGTTTGAGTGTGCTTTTCAGGTTACAACATCACTTTTTTTCAACCAAGGATCTTAAGCGAATAGCAGTTGTTTTGGTACATTACTTAACAATGTTAGTCTTTACTTAAATACTATTTCGGTGAAAATGCAAGTAGATGTATTTTGCCTTGTGAAATATTTCATTAACAACATTTAGTCAAGTGTCTGTTTCTTATAAAGTGATAAAATTCTAGTGGTTGTGAAAATGAATAATAAAACTAAAATCGATTGCACAATAGAAAATGTCAAATTCAAGGTAATTCTTGACACATTCTGCTTTTGCTTTGGTTTAATATTCCCTTCGTTTTTTCAGTTAGTGTTTTTTGCATATTAAATGTGCTGCTGTGTGGCTGAGTTTGCAAAACATATCATTTGCAGTGTTCAGTGTTGTGGGTTCAATCCCTACTAAGGCCAGAGATGCATAAACTTCTGAGTGTAGGTTTTTGTATAACAGTGCCTACCTAATGGAACATGCTACTATACTTGAATGAGGAAAATTTGTTTTCTATCAGTCAGCAATTTGTAAAAACTTTGTCAAAAGTTGTATAGACAACCCTTGGTCCTGACCCTGGATTTTAGAGAAAGTTCCAATGACGTGTGGATTTGCAGATACAAACAATTTTGTCCCAACATGTATTCGCATTATAGTCTACATCTGTCAGCAGGCTTCATTCCAAAGACAAGTTCAGTTGCTCTTGGAGGCTCACTCTCATCTCCAGAAAAGTTGCAGCTCTGCATGTTTTGACACATTACGTTTCAGCACTTCCAGTATTTACACAGCCACGGACCACCCATGATGCCTGCTTTTGTTGCTTCATCTGAAATATAATCGAGTGATTTGGACAACCATTTTGTCTTACTGTTGGCCATTAAGAGCCTCAAAGATGGTGTGTCATCAAAAATGTTTTTTGAAGATAAAAAGAAATTGCTTCTCCAATAGGAATCCCTGATCACGATTGTGGGTGGTTTTATGGTGATGTTAGCTGAGCTTACATTTACTACCATATGTCATGGTATATAAGGGTTCATTAACACTGCGTTACTGTGTGACATAAATACCAAAGTCAAATGGGGCAAAAGCCATTGTGTGCTATTTGACAAAATCCACTGCTTTTTAAAGAGAGGAAGAAGCTCTCTTTGATGAAGGCTTTATGAATTGTTTTAAATTGAAGCCACATAAAGTATTAATAACATTGTCATGCAATGGTCTTGGGAATAGAACAGGCTAACGTATGGACAGCAGGCCATCAGATTTTATCTACTCTACATTTTAGTGGTGTTGTTTGGCCTGGGCCTCAGGGGCTGCAAACTATGTTCCAACTATGAACTTATGTTCCAATTCCAGACACAGATTTTTGGTGTGGGTTTGATGGCATTATGCTAATGCTTGCATGTACAGGACGGTCTCACTGACCCCAAAATGGGATGTTTACAAAAAACATTTGGCATAGGTACATTTAAATAAAAATATAATTTTCAATGCAAACTTGATTCGTATTTGATGCACAATACGTATGAACAGAGAAGCGCACTTTGGTATCCCAACTTAATAATTATAGCACAATACTAGATTATCATGATCTTTAGCCCTGTGCTGAGATAGAATCTAACACTGGGATAGTGGACACTGATCTGAAACAATTTAGCACAGTATTTTCTTGATTCATGCTTTTTAACTATTTACTCTCATATACAATCTACAAAAAAATATCTGGGGGTTACTATGGCCATTTATGTTCAGCTTTATGTCTACATAAGGTCAGCAGGACAAGGGTCATGAGAGGGAAGAGAATGGAGGATAACAGGCTTTTTCCCAAATAATAATGTTCTTTGCCCAATAACGAAGTGGAGAAAACAATTTGCTAAATTTGTTTTTATTAGGGTGAAAGAGAATCTTGTTAACCAAGAGTCAACAGGTCTTTTGACCATTTGATTGGATTATTGGCCAATTGATCAGGGTGCAATGTCACAACGTACTTGTTATCATCTGTATGTTTTTATAACATTCACTTTATTATTTTGGTTTCAAAAGCGTTTTTACTGTTTTATGTGGTGGAAAATCATTTGTCATCTTTACAACTTCAAAAAAATATTTTCCACTTCAACTAATGACCAATGAATAAAGATTGGTTTATATTGTCAATTTGTAAGAGTTTGTATGACAGTTTCCCTCAACAGCAGAGAGAGAATGCCTGGAATAGTGCATTTCCAAGTTGATTTAAATATACACTTTTGGGACTTGAAAATGTACATCATGGTAAATTGGCCTAAACCTGCATCTTCAGAATTCAACAAAGTGTTTTCCAAACACAGAAGCAACATTTCCATCTGGTTGGCTCAAGGATTTGAATCACCTTTTCTGTTACTGCCTTTAAACACCTAACCACTAGGCCACTGGTTTCCAACTCCGGTCATTGAGTACTCCTACCGTACACATCATTGTTGTAGCAATGGACAAGGGCACATATTCAACTCAGAACTTGATAATTAGTTGATGAGTAGAATCAGCTGTGCTTGGCTGAGGCTACAATGCAAATGTGTAGTGATTCGGCACTTGTGGACCAAAGTTCAGAACTACTGCACTAAGCTATCTGCTACCCCTGGTTGTGTTTGCTGTTGGTCAGCTCTGGGACATACTGATTAACGCTTGCTAAAACCGCAGGTTGAAATTTATTGGTACGAATTGGCTAGGTGTCAGCATTACAAAAGTTCCTTATTATATATGGATCAGGTTAAAGATGGATTTCAGGATCTTAAATTTTCTCATGAAATAGATGTAGTGCAAGTTTGAATGATATACATCTGAGGAGCTGTTTTGCTCAGGAGCACAAGTTTCACAACTATGAGCTAAAATTATACTAATGTATCCTATCTTCAACTAGCTCACAATGTAAGACGTTTTTCAGTCTAAGTTCCAATCCCTCAATTGGTAAACATTTTTCTTTGACAGTTAATGTGGTTTTATTTTGCGAATGATTCTGCAGTTGTCACCTTGAAAATGAAGATGAACAATTTTTATATAAAGATAAGCCTGTCTGTTTCTATAGCGCTTTTCACTGAGAAGGTTTAATCATCTTAACATAGAGATTTTCAGTAGACTATGATATAAGCTAAGTTCCCACCAAGTGAAAATATTTTTGCACACTGTAGACTGGCTTGGCAAGCAATGCAACAGAAGAAAAGCATACAACCTGTATATATATTTATATATCTATATATATATATATATATACACACAGCTCTGGAAAAAAATAAGAGACCACATTCCTTATCAACTTTTTTTGTAAGAAAAAGGTGCAGTGGTCTCTTCATTTTTCCCAGAGCAGTATATATATATATATATACTGGAGAGAGAGAGAGAGAGAGACTATCCTGATGGGTTAGAAGGTAATTTCATTGCTAGGTTGGACATTTATTTTATCTCTACCCCTGCATTGAGGCTGGATTATGAGCAAAGCACCGACCCATTTCTTTCCCTAGACTCCCAGTCCTGCTCATATGTAGATTGCAATTGCACAGCATCCAGACATGCATGGTTTGAGAGATGAGATCACAGTGTTGCTACTGTAACTACCTAGTTTATAAATGCTATTCAGGCAGGGTAGGTGAATCGCATCCTTCATCAAAACAAATCCCCCTGCCCTGGCTCCACGTCGCGTACGCTGAATTTAGCTTTTGATTTCATTGCAGCGGTGCCCAGACAGTCATAGTTAGGCCTGCAGTGTAAGTATATTCTGATGGACAGGGAAGTGGAGATGCGAGCTAGATGTTTATAGGACTCAGCAGGACTTGTAGGCGTTCGGAACAAACAGTCCCTTGACATAAAGAAACACAAGAACTGCCAATTTTCAGTCATTGCCCTTCATGTGCATTTTTGCACACAGGCTTGTAAATTGACAGTTGATAAGTTCACAGTTATCCCACCTGACAGGCTGTGAAGGACAAGGAGAGGAATGACCCTTGGAACAGGTGCCCATGGACCCAATAAAGGCCACCCTTTGGCTGCAGGCTATGCAGGTACCCCACGGAGGGGGGGGGTTGTGTCACTCTGGCAGGCCAATCAGCCTAACACACACTGACAGCTGTCATATGGTACATGATATCATTAAAACACACACCAATAGAGATCCACTGCATGTCATTTTCCTTCCAAGTCCCCATGAAACCGACATGTGAACAGCAAAGAACCCAAATTCATTATCGGGCGATTTCCTTCTGCAGAGGGGAGGAGTCATCCTACTGTGGCTTTTGCCAGCGGTAGAGGTGGCCGTCCCTCAATCTCAGATCAAACATGGAATAAATGGCCACTACTTTCCTGATAAGATCTCATCCCCTGTCTCCATGAAACCAGTAGAGACAGAGGACTGAGTGGGGAATTGAGGTGGAGGGGTTTCAGGGGGTGCCAATCACAATCCCGTGCTCACTCCAGTGTGACAGATTGCATATGTTGAAAAGCCAATCTTCGCTGCCAGCCATAGATCAACAAAAATATCAAAACCAGCAGCTGGAAGGGAATAGCTGAAATGTCATTAGACACATGTGTTTTTTTTCCACAGTCTTTTGTTAATCCAACCTGTTCATCCATGAAAACATACAATAAGCCGCAAGGCATGTTTGTCAGCCGAGCCGCGCTGGACTGTGTGCAGGAGAGGTTGCCCTGGGCCATTGGCGGCCATTTTGGATATTTTCATCATTCCCTCTCTGGGTGGCTGTCTGGCCAACAGCTGAAGCTCACTTCCATGTCCGTGTTTAAAACAGCGGTCAAGCCACTGACCTGACACTCTCCCTGGATGGACACCCACCATGGATTTTAACAGCATGTGGGAAGATGCACTGAGAATATGATTGGGATATAAAGTGGTAAAATGTAAACTATAGAACTCCTGGGCGCCGGGGTGCATGTCTTGTTGTGGAAAGGTAAGAGTGATGGGAACTGTCAATGACTGATTGTGGCATTTAGGCCATGGGGAGTCCACGTTCACATGTCCAATAGTAACCCCCCTGCAACCTCTCTTCCTCTGTCCTACCCTCTAATCCCCGGTGCTAGATACTCAGAGGGACCAGGAACATGCTACACAGCCGGTCTAATGCAGCCACTGTCCCCTGACCATTGTCCACTCGAGCGGAAGGGAGGAAAATCAAAGCCTTTCCCCCAGAGGTAGCAGGTCCGTCATGCCGCGCTGTGTGTCAAGGTGAACGTCGGTGCCACCCATAAGTAAAATGTATGCACGCATGACTGTAAGTCCCTTTGGATAAAAGCGTATGTTAAATGGCATATATTATATTATATCATCCAAAATGTCAATCATCTGACCTTGTCCCCACGGTGACAGAGGTAGGCAGGAGAGCTTGACGTTCTGTGACAGGTAGACTGAAAAACAACAGCAAAGGATGCCTAAACATTATTTAAAAGGACAGTTTGGTTCTTGCAAGACATGCCAAAACACGAGATAGGAAAACTTTACAGCAGAACACATTATTCTGCTGTATACGCCTTATTGTAATTGGGGAATTACTTCAAATGGATAGCTAGTTGCAATGACCAGTGATGTAGCGGTGAAAACATTTGGGTGAACTATAAATTCCTCCGGGCCATCGTGTTAAGATTTAACATTTTTAACCTGTAACATTTGATTGCTTTTCGTGCAGGTTCATTATTTGGGAAGGGAAGGCCTAAAGTAGATATCTGCCATCTCACAGCTAGTCATTTGCATAATCACAACCTCAAAAAGGTTTGTGATTCCCGAGCTTCCCGAGCCTGAATCATACAGCTCGGCTTCGCCCTGCACCGATTGATAGTCGATGCTACATATCCATTGGAAATGAATGACAGCGGCGCTTCCACGGTACATGGCTGTGTGGTTGTGTCATGCCCTTGAGGATGATTGATTAACGTCAGTATGGGAGGTGCCCGCCAGTTGGTGGTGGACTGAGTGGAGAGTGAATGCACTGCTTCCAAGGCAACACTAGTGGGCGGTGGTGAGCATGAGTCCCCTAATCTCATGATTCCATATATTCGCAAAAGGGCTAACCTGATTAGGTGATTCGAATTTAGATATTTTGTCTTATTAACCTCTTTGTGTTGAAAAAGGCTGGGAAAGCATCAAATACTGGGTAAAAGATACTTAACCAAATGAAAAGGTGAGTATACAATATTTTACAAAAAAAGCTACGTAAATTACTCAAAAACTAAGTGACAAACTCCTTTGTTTCTTCCATTTTTTATTAAGAGCTGGTACTGTTGTAATGATCTCTCCCTGGTTCAGCAGTAAATCAATGTGTTGTAATGTAGCTGTCCCTAGTTCAGGGGTAGATCAGTGTGTTGTAATGTACCTGTCCCTGGTTCAGCAGTAAATCAGTGTGTGGTAATGTACCTGTCCCTGGTTCAGGGGTAGATTGGTGTGTTGTAATGTAGCTGTTCCTGGTTCCGCAGTAAATCAGTGTGTTGTAACGTATCTGTCCCAGGTTCAGTAGTAACTCAGTGTGTTGTAATGTACCTGTCCCAGGTAAAGTAGTAACTCAGTGTGTTGTAATGTAGCAGTCCCTGGTTCAGTAGTAACTCGGTGTGTTGTAATGTACCTGTCCCAGGTTCAGTAGTAACTCAGTGTGTTGTAATGTAGCAGTCCCTGGTTCAGTAGTAACTCAGTGTGTTGTAATGTACCTGTCCCAGGTTCAGTAGTAACTCAGTGTGTTGTAATGTAGCAGTCCCTGGTTCAGTAGTAACTCAGTGTGTTGTAATATAGCAGTCCCTGGTTCAGTAGAAAATCAGTGTGTTGTAATGTAGCAGTCCCTGGTTCAGTAGAAAATCAGTGTGTTGTAATGTAGCAGTCCCTGGTTCAGTAGAAAATCAGTGTGTTGTAATGTAGCAGTCCCTGGTTCAGTAGTAAATCAGTGTGTTGTAATGTAGCAGTCCCTGGTTCAGTAGTAACTCAGTGTGTTGGAATGTAGCAGTCCCTGGTTCAGTAGAAAATCAGTGTGTTGGAATGTAGCAGTCCCTGATTCAGTAGTAAATCAGTGTGTTGTAATGTAGCAAAACCTGGTTCAATAATAAATCAGTGTGGCTTCATGGCTGTGCTCCGTGTGCTGACTGGAACTGGTGCTGGCGGTCAGGCGCTCTCTAGGGAGGAGCATTGATCTAAAAGCCCTTTCCTCCACTCATGTATCTACTGGGTGGATTTTCTCCTCGGCTGAGCGTGGCTTCACACAGAAAGAGCATCTCCACTGGCTTGGAAACATAGCAGCGAGGTCAACTACAAGTTATTGTAGTCAGCAGAAAACTTCTCAGTGCAGGGCTCAGTGAGTGTCATGTGTGTGGCGTTTGGTGTTTGGAACAGTGGACTGGGCCTTGGCATTGGGAGGGACAGCAGGAGAGGGCCAACAAAAGATATCCCACTGGCACCAAACATCCATCCACCCACCCATCCCCGACCACCCCCATCCAACCACCCACCCAGCCACCGCCATGTCTCCACCACCAGCCGGCTAGGGATTGGAGCAGAAGGAGTGGGGACAGAGAATGGTATCAGCTCACTTTGTCCTGTGTGTAGAATACTCACTGATGCGCGTTAAAGAGACAAATGAGAGAACTAGCGCGAAGAGCGGAAACCTGCGCGCCTCAGCAGAATTGTGAAATCAAGCAAGGCCACACTTCCTCAGGTCTGTAAAGGTGGGGACAGGAAAACTGGGATCGGACTCATTCATTAAACATTGTGTGCACACTGTAACATCGATGCAACAAAAAAAACCTGTTTGTCAACATTTACGAAGGGTGTATAGAAGAGCACTTCAATTCCATGAAGTGCTTCGTTGAAATATTAATTACGCGGAATTTACTTTCGGCAGAAAAATACACTTAGTGACGGTCTGTGAATAATGCATAGCTCAGCCATATCATGAACGGCCCAGTTACAGCACGTTACACGTGAAGCAGCCTAGTATATTTATACGGCATTTACAGTATACAGACGGAGCAAGGCGTACAGCTCACAGACAGGGCCTGGCTAATATTTACCAGGAGATCAGTATCGAATGCATGCGTGAGCACACTGCTGTCTCAACACAACATAACATTAATGTAGCCTGCTTTAACCAGGGGTCATTGTGTTTCCAATGCGGTCCAATTAGACGCAATTCATCAAGCGAGGTGTTGGCTTTTCCAAACACAAATGCTTAGAAATGTTTGATTTGATCGAGTACGTGATGACGCGTTGTCTCGGTGTCTTGTTGGCTTTCTTTCAGCTCTGTGACTGCTGTGTGCACTGTGAGTTGTGGCGCTGGTTTTCCTTCAGCTCTGTGACTCTTGTGTGCGCCGTGAGTTGTGGCGCTGGTTTTCCTTCAGCTCTGTGACTGCTGTGTGCGCCGTGAGTTGTGGCGCTGGTTTCCCTTCAGCTCTGTGACTGCTGTGTGCGCCATGAGCTGTGGCACCGTTTTTTCCGTTGCTTTAATAATGGAAGCTGTCAGCGGCACCTTGGCCACATAAATGAAACATGGAGAAGAAGCCCTACAGAGGCACCAGGATGCACATGGAGATGTGAATTATTTACAATCTAGACATCCCAGCCATGATCACGCCAAGGGCTAGATACCATGGTGGAGCCCGGCTTCCTCTGCCATGTTGGGACAAGCGTGTAGCGGAATCAGTCGACATTGGTCACAACCTTTAGACAATGATTTGACCAATAAATAAAAGAGTATATGACCTGAACTGTTGCCCCCAGGGTTAAAATGTATCCTGATCAGTGCTGGAGGGACACGTCTGTTCAAAGCAATCATGAAACCTGTGCTTGGTAATGTGAGATGGCTTCCTAGAGATTACTGTAGACCAGTTAGCACTGAGGAACAATGTGAAAGACAATTAATTATTAATTTCAGCAACAGAATGGAAGAAAGTGGAGAACAAAGTAGTTCTCAAAAAGCTCTTAACATTGACCCACGAAGACAAGATAATTAGGATTCCAATAAAACGGTTAACACACATGTTTGGGACTTGAAGACTCCGCTCAAAGCCTAGTCCTGACAGTTTGCACATCAAATATGGTACTGTAGTACAATCATTTCTCATGCCTGTGTGTGTGACCCATTTCCCATGTAAAACTTTTTGCAACAAAGTTAAGGACCTACTTTATGCTATGTAAACCCAATGAAATGTACTACTGAATGCAGGGACACAAAAGTAATGAATGGGATAAATGATGATCAGTAATTTGAATTATAGTTAGTGCTTATCTATCCAATACACACATATGAATCACATGGTAAAATCTATCTGGAATTATACTGTGCTGACAAATAAATATTCTAGCTATTATCAGAAAGAGAGAGAGAGAGAGAGAGAGAGAGAGAGAGAGAGAGAGAGAGAGAGAGAGAGAGAGAGAGAGGGGCAGAAAGGGTAAGAGAAAGATGGAAATGGGCAAATATGGAGAAAGAGAAAAAAAGACTTTTTTACAGACCTTTACATATCGTTTTAAACAATAATTTTATTCTGCAATCAGATTCAGTCAAACATTCAAGTGAT
>JACXGJ010005321.1:0-39710 GCA_016801105.1 Esox niger
ACCTTCTGCCTTACACACCACTCACATTCATACAGACCTTCTGCCTTACACACCACTCACATTCATACAGACCTTCTGCCTTACACACCACTCACATTCATACAGACCTTCTGCCTTACACACCACTCACATTCATACAGACCTTCTGCCTTACACACCACTCACATCCATACAGACCTTGAATCTTACACACCACTCACATCCATCTCATATCTCCATGGCTCTGGGGTTTAAAGCCACCAAAGAAAGTTTGGACAAAGGATGGAGCTGACCTGGCAGGTCTCATTACAGGTCAATAAACGGGCACCGAGTAGATCATTAAAAAATCCAAGTGTGCAAACCCACACAACATGCCTTTAGTCAGTCCTTGCCTCTCATGAATCTTTGTCTCTCTCTTTGTTTGTGTATCTCTCTGTGTTTCTCTCTCACTGTTCACACCAGGCAACAGGAGTTATGTCCCTTTTCATAAGCAGTTGTAATACTGACTAAAGGCGTGATGACACAGGCAGAAATGTAATAGTTGTTTGCTGTAGTAACTGTAACTAGCTAATGGGTTCTTTTTTTGTGTGTTGCAGTTGGAGTATATCTTCCACAAAGGCATGGAAACTTGAGAAGGAAAAGAGGGATACAGCAGAGAGATGGAGAGAGGAATGAGGGAGGGGTAGAGTGAAGAAAGAAAGAAAGAAGCAGATGAAAGCGGTGATGTAATTCAGGGGTCCTGGTAAAGCAGAGACAGACTGTGTTTAGGTCCTGCTGACAGACGGTTGGATCACACAGGAGATAATGTTTACAGTGGCGGTGCATGGGTAATGTCACTGGGGAAGCTGAGGGAAGTTACATAGTACAACTCTAGTTTGATAATTGTATTGTTTGCTCTATGATTCGTTGTTTAAAGCCTAGGCCACCATAAGGCAGAGTCAGGTAACTTGTAAATTAAACCACAAGTTTGTGCTATCTCTAAACCAGAGAGCACATGTGTCTGTAAAGTATATAGCGTGTTGTGAAACACTTAGATGTAACAGCACCTATTCAGCAGGGAGCTAGTTAATGTATCCCATTTCTGGACTAAATAATGACTATGCCTACTGATTTAAAACCACACATAGTTACCACAACTAAGAAAGAAAACTAAGAGCTGCCTTCACTATTCCAGGGCCACTTCAAATTTAACCAAACAACTTAATCCATTCACCTTCTCTTCTTAGTCTTTGTCAAATACAGTGACAATTATTTGTTCTAGTCAATGTGCCAATAATCAAATGTATATAATGCTGTGTGCTAGGCCTCTGTGTGTGCATGTTTTTGCTTCTATACCTGAGACTTCCTTTCATGGTAACTAAAGGTCAGCTTTGGTTGACATTAGCAATGACTGGAACCAAGCTAACTTTCCAGTGTTTGACAGTGGGGTGTATTCTTGGGCAAGGAACACCCATAGCTGAGCTAAGCTAAATGCTTATTGGATGACTTCTGTGGTTGTTTTTTCATGGAAGCCAAAAGCTAAATGGCGTCAATCAATAAAATGGTACAGGAACATATGCTGAATTTAGCCAGACAGCATCAGATGAGGTAGAGAGGAGCTTATTTGCTGTCTCTGATGAGTCCCTCTCCAGTAGAAATGTAGCCACTTGCAGATTAAAATAAGATTATTTCAAAAATGTAACAATGTATACATTTGCATTTTATTTCTGTCAAAACCTGGCTTCATTTTGCTTCCATGAATACATGTCACTTACAGTTGCCCACACACACAAAGGGCCCCCCATCAAGGAATGTTTAGAGGCTGGGTTGCCTTGACAGCCATGTTTCAGCCCCAAATGTGTTTGTCTTTGTGTGTGTGCGTGTGTGCGTGCGTGTGTGTGTGTGTGTGTGTGTGTAGTATTAGCTGTTAAGCTTTCCCCACCAGAGGTTAATTAGAGAGCAGCAGCCCCACCCCCGTACGTGCCTCTCCATAATCAGTAAATTAACAATGAATGTGATCATGCTGCCATGTTTGTCTTCCACCCTTTCCCTGTCACTCAAATCCCATTACTGTCCATTCAACTAATGTGCTGTCTTCACCTCAACTCACCCATTCATAAACTGAAACTATATCCGTCTAATACTCATGGATATCCCTACTTAGACTACGACTCCTCAAATCTCCTTTTTAAAATGTGTAGTTTTTCTAAAACCACCGACCAACGTGATTGGTGATGTGTGTGCTGAAGTGGTGGGGGCTTCACGGTATGTATACTAGTTGCTAAGCAGGTTGCTATGTAATAACCCAGGAGACAGGAGGCTGAGACCTTTGGTGGTGTCCGTCTGCATGTTGGCCTCTCTGCAGAGTGTGTGTGTGTGTGTGTGTGTTTGTGTGTGTGTGTGTGTAATGGCACACTAAGGATGAACTTACTACCATAGAGGATGTGGAAGAGAGGGAAGGGGCCGACAATACGCTCGTCTGCATGCCGTGAGACTTCATTCTACAAGGTAATTGTAATTCAGTCTGTAATTCAGGCTACGGGTAAATAAACTGAGGACAGACACATCTATTATTCCTAGGGTACACAGAACTGTTTGCATGCAATGAATCGGGTTTGCAAGAAACCCTCAAAAAACACATCATTTTCTACCATGCTCAGTGGAATCACGGACCAACGACTGCATTAGCAATTCAGGGACATGTTGCACACAACAATGCATGTCACAAATAATCAGGTCCACCCAGCTGGCGCTCAATTTGCGGTAGCAACAGAGCCTGTGGACGAGGTTACAAATATCACAGACCAGAAATCCCAACTGTACATCCACTTCCTTATATTACAGTATTTGGCCAATCTAATTTAAAATCTTCGCCCACTTGTGAGTTTCAAAATAACAAGAATCCAGTGAAATCATGCTGGTTGTTTTGAAACTGAAATAGCTATGATGTCCAGACTCGCTGGAACCTACTCTTCTCACTGTGACTTCAGTCTGCCACACGCTAGGGCCTCGGGTCTGACCTATGACCCCTCACCTCTTAGTTCAGACTTTGCCCTGTGGGAAGGGCTGTAAATTAGATCATAACTATGTAAATTATATGGCCATGCTTAAAAGAACAGTGGTGTTATTGTCCAAAATGACATGCAGATACAATAATTTTATTTTAGTTCTTTGGTATAAATAGTTCGGGATGAAAATATATGTATCGAGTTGAAGTAGTATTTGTCTCTGTATTACCTTCACTCTCTCTCTCTCTCTCTTCCCTATCTCCCTTGCTCGCTCTCATCCCTCTCTCCCTTTCTCCTTCACCCTCTCCTTCTCCCTCTCTCCCTCGCTCTCCTTCTCCTTCTTTCTCTCTCCATTGCTCTCACTCCTCATTCTCCCTTCGTCCTTTACTACTCTGTCTGTCCTTCTACCTCTCTCTCTCTCTCTCTCTCTCTCTCTCCTTTGCTCTCTCTCCTGCCTCTTTCTTTGTTCTTCTATCACATTTACACTCTCTCTCCCTCACTCTCCTGCTCTCTCTGCCTGTCTCCCTCTCTCTCTCTCTCTCTCGCATAACACAGTGGGCATAGATGAGTCCTACACACACACCATACCTGAATACCACCCAAACCTTTGCTATGCCGCAGGCCACAGAACCAGGTTCATGGGTTGGGGGAAATAGCTGTGGGTACAGCAGGAAAGCCACAACTAAACACAGGTTCTCATGGTGTATTAAGCAGCCCGGACTGTGAGATGAACTAACAGGAGACCGACTAGTTACACAGAGAAGCAGGATTCTGGACCTGGGCCAAGGCATGGGCGGACAAGAGGTCACCTTGGAAGAGAAGGGTTAGGGTTAGTTGATCCAGCACCTGGCCCAGTGGTTTGCCATTCCTACCAGAAGATTGCAGCTGAATGTCTTCAAATGGGAGGCAGGTTTAGAAACAATCTAAAATGAGGTCAGGGATATAAAGCCCAAGGTCAAAAGGTCACTTAAGTGCTTGGCTCTAGTGACATAATGTTCTGTCAGTGGAGGCATTTTGCCTATTGGACCATGCAGGGACACATCAATTGCTTACAAATGAAATATAGTTCTACTACACATAACTGAAATCATATGTGTGGTTTTGTGCAGTCAAAAAGCCCATAATAACCGAGTATTACGTGTTTCTAGAGCCAGGAGGTTTGCTGGTTTAGGGCTAGAGACATAAAAAAGCCAAGTTTCTCCCATGAACTCCACTGGCACCCAGAGAGTCGCTTGGATTTTGCTAACTCAACCAATTTACCCCCTCTATCCCCTTTCTATTGTTACACTGTCTGCCTAAAATAACCTTTGTTTCAAAGAGGACATTTTTTCCTGCTGTGTCTTCAAATACTACAGTGTTGTTTCATTTGCTGTCATCAGAAAACAGAGCAGCACATGGGAGGTAATTCTTGTCTAATTCTCATGGCATGAGGAAGACAAATATGATGTTGATCATACAGACACACTAGAAAACTCACACCGAAGAAGCTGAGGCAGCAGAGAGAAACCAACAGCCCTCAGGGGATAGATAAAGTTGTATTTGATTTTATTGAATTGGACCGGATTGTAAAGTTTATTGGGTTGGGTAATGACTTCTACAGGCAATAGCATGCATTCTGCAAGTATATATTTCAAATTCCGTCACACAAAATGTGATTATGGTTAGGCTAATGTTGGTCAGATTGTCTACAAGAGATGTTGATGGGAAGCTGCTACTGGACAAACCTTAATTCTACAAGATAACCATCTAGAATACGGATCCCTCCTCATTTACTACAGGTCCTTGTGTGTTGCCAAACGGTTTAATTGTCTGTAGCAATTGCATATAGGGTGTTTGTGTTGAGGTGACACCACTATGAGTAATCTGTCATGCCGCGTCAAGGCGTGGCCACGTGTCTGCAATGCCTGTCTGTCAGATCAAAGGGATGAGAAAGTCAGTCTGTCTGACTGTGTCTACAAGCTATGATACATTGACAGCGTTTTGTGGATCCCCATTAGGCCGTGGTTATTCTTCTCGGGATACAAGCAGGAATAAAAATGCCATGTATAAAGCCAGACGAGGCAACCACATTTCCCAGTCGTATCAAAGTTGTATCATAACAACGTATCACTAAATAACCCAAGAAACAATACAATAGAAAACACATAACAATTTAATAAGTTGTCCTTTTGGTGTTTGCATCGTGCTGTAAAATGATGTTTTGGTCTATTTTCTGATTCTGTTTTTAACTGCTACTGTAGCCTTACCATGGGTGGCAGAGAGTTCCATTAAGTCAGGACAAGATTCTTACGTTGTGCATTTCCCAGCTTCTGTTCTGGACCTGGGGACTGGCAAGAGACCTCTGGTGGCATATCTGGTCTGGTACCGACATTGAGTGTCCAAACTCTGTGGTCTGAACTACGATTTCTCAACTATGCGCCAGCTTCTTCAACAGACAGTTTGGTACTGTCAGCACAACAACACCTCACACCAAGACTAATAGTGATGCAATCAGTCTCTCCTGGTTGTGATTTTGTCAGTGTTTACATCCAAGTGTAGGACAATACTGTAGGTGGGTGTTGAGGTTGAGGTGTTGCACGCACAGAAACACAGTCATTTCCTGTGTATTGGTCATTCCACAAAACCAGGACCTTTTGCATCCCTTTGATATTTCACAAGCCTATTCTCAAATATAGACCGCATGGACAATTATTCAAATAAATCAACACGTTTTTATTATCATTAGCAACTTATTAAAGTGCCAAGCTTCTTTTAAACCCACTGCAACGTTTGAAGTTCTGGTAAGATTTCTATACATTCAAGTACGTTTGCACAATTGCGTTTGGCATTTCTAAACAGATTACTAGTTTTTTATATTAATTGTCATTCCTTTACATCCATTGTACGTGTAACACTGTTACGTAAACAATTCCTGAAAAATAATAAATAATGTAATTGACAGTCTAACAGTCAAACCATAGTCAAATCGTAACAGTCAAATCAAAGCAGGCACAATGGTTTTACACCTTTTACCTATGTTCTGGTGTTTTGTGGTGGGAAACTGAGGTCAACCCTGTCCATGTATTTGTCACTAGAATAAGGGGTAGTTCACAATAAAAAAAACATATTTGTTTTCTTACCTGGTAAAAACTGAACAACAAAAGAGAGATATCATGGACGGGAATTACTTCTCAATTACCTTGTAACGACGTATACTGCTACATTCACTCTGCAAAGGGAAACGTTACCGTATATATAACTATTCCTGTCGCATACAATTAGGCCTATTTAACCTTCAAAACCTTCTTTCTTTATTCAGCAAAATTATTCGACAACATAATGCTTCATAGCTGTTTTAAAAAGCTCGGTCTAGTTTAACTTGTCCTGTAGTAATGTTACTATGTGCGTGTGTGTGTGTGTGTGTGCGTGTGCGTGTGCGCCCGCGTGAGTGTGTGTGTGTGGGGGGGGTGCGCGTGTGTCACACAACACACGCTAGACCAGAGATTACTTTCGTCTGATGATTGGTTGCCTCCTTACAAAGAAAGGGAGCCGCTTTTGCCCACCCACTGTTTATAGCTCTGCTCGGTCAGAACTTCCTTCCTTCCACTGAGAGTAGTCTGTTCATTCAGTGCACCAGGACTCACCATGGCAGCTAATGATTACCGAGGCTACCTGAGGAACAACGCCGATGTTGAGGGCGCTCAGCCCAGATACCACTCGACTCACAACTCGGAACCCAACTATAGACCGCTTGTATTCGGAACTCTGGCTGTTATGGGATTGCTGCAGATTGCATCGAGTGTGGCAATCTTGTTACACTTGACAGGTTATCTGCAAGAGGTAAGATACTTCAAGATGCACAACAGTTGATAACAATAACTATAAGACAGGACAAGTTCTAGCGATGCAATCCTAGTGCGCTACAGTACTGTTTTCAAATCGACTTAAAACAAACAACGTATTAATAACCTAATAAGTCTGAAGTTGCAACACTTTTGAGCATTTATAAAACAGCTATATTAATTTTCTTCGTTTGGAATAACTTTAAATGTTTAGTACCAAGAAATAGCTTTTTACAGTTTGAAGCGCACATGTTGGAACCTTGCAGGTTTGCGGATACAGTTTCGGCTCGCCACTTCTAGAGAAACTTGTGGCTGGTGAGCGCAAGCACTTTTACTTTTGAACAATCTGTTCTGTGCTCTCTGCATCTATGGCGGTACTTTTGTGAATGTATATCCAGAAAAAGTTGTCACCACTTTCTTTAACTTTCCTAAGATATTATGTTCTGCTACTGACCTTATCAAAGCAATTTCTCGAATTAACAACGATACTCAATAATGATACAATAAGAGTATCAGCCAAATGGAGAACATGAACAAAGATATAGGCTAAGTCAAGCAGTCTTGTTAGCAAAATACAGCTGTTTTCACTTAAGCAGACATTTTGGCGCGTTTACTCTGTTATTTACAGTTTTGTATCGGAAATGTATCCTTTGAAAATTGAGAATAAACAGATGTTTCTTGATGCAGATTGGGTAAATGGACAGCAACTTGGAGCCTACAGTTTATAGGCAAGAGATCTAAGACATCCGCAAATAATCTGTTATTTTTAAAAACGGAAATATAAATAATTTAATTAGCACGAAAAACATGAACAGATTCGTATGGCACAGATTCGTATGGCCAAAGCAATAACACAAGCTAAACATCGATCCGTTCTCTCTTTGCATTAAGTCAAGTGTCTGAGCCCTCAACATACATGTCAGTGATAATGTGCGTCAGGCGGTTCCCGGTCTCTCTGCACGACAGTATTACACCGCCTCTGAGTTGTTGTTGTTGTTGTTGTAATTGGTGGTTTTCAGGGTTGAATTAGTTTCAACAAGTGAAACAACAAGAAAACATGTCCGTTCCATCGTGGCACTCCATCGTCTTCACACACAGACTTAATTGAAGCCGGGCATGGTGTGTGCGTGTGTGCGTGTGTGCGTGTGTGCGTGTGTGCGTGTGTGCGTGTGTGCGTGTGTGCGTGTGTGCGTGTGTGCGTGTGTGCGTGTGTGCGTGTGTGCGTGTGTGCGTGTGTGCGTGTGTGGAGGGAGCCTGCTGTAAATTAATGTAAATGTTGGTTTGACTTTTGGCATAAACAAAGTGCTGTGTGTCGGGAGATTGTTCACTCCTGGAGACAAGCCCAAGTGGGAAATGAGAGAGAGCAAGCAGAAAAAAGACAAAGGAGCAGAGAGTTTTGAGAAAGACATAGATTGAAAGTAAAAAAAACATGAGAGATCAGAAGAAGGACAGAGAGAGGGATCGAGAAAGTTTGATATTAGATACTGTTTAGCAACCAGATTGTGTTGGGAAAATGCAGAGAGAACCTGTCATTAAAATCTCTTGTTGAGACGGCCTTTGTCCTGCAGTAACAGGCTCATTGAGCTCAATTTGTCTTCCATTTAGGGAGATGAAAGAGACACAGAGCCGTCCTGTGAATGAAAGGGGAACCTAGAAATGACCCCATGTTTGGCATTTTGAAGTGAATTGTTATATGAAGCCCAGATATTGGCTGTACATCCTCCTCACTGTGAGAACACCTGTAGTTACTGCATCTGATGAGGGAGCAGGAAACAGAACATGCCACAAGAGGAATGTGCTGCTCTAAGCTGTTTCTAAACACTCAGACTTGCAGGGGGTGTGAGACCAGCATGTACGGGACATCTGGTTTTAGATAGAGTCGTAGTGGTGTAAATTCTGTAATGCTGAAGAAGCCTGGTGCTGACCGGTACAGAGAACTAGCCCCTCAAACCTAGGGGTACAAGAAGTCACAAATGCTAAGTGATATATGTGGTTACAGAGTCCGGTGCAGAAAATACAAACCTGTGAACTATTTAATGAATTCATATCATTAATGGTTGGACAGAATGTCAATTCACTTTGTGTTCCAGGTTTCAGTCAGTGGACTGTTACACCCATGAGGGTATGTCCACTACCAGTTCCTTGTTGGGGGGATGGAAAAAAGCAAGGTGATTGCTTGATAAAATGTGTCATCCTGGTTTTGTTTCTGTTTCTAGGTAGATCTCTCTACGCCGCCGCAGCCAATAATAGAGGTGAGTAAACCCCTGATAGATCCTAATAAACTACCTTGTCATTGGTCCACATTAGTGTTTTTACTGTAACAATGTTCTGTACTTCATGGTAAGGTACAATTAATGATGCCTATTATTTATATTCAAGGTGTTGGCTGTCAATAGTTTTTTGAAATCTTTCGTGTTGATGTTGTTTGGTTACACAGTGTGGTAATGTAACAAATTTGAGAAAAACACAATTGCCATTTTGAGGGAACTAACACAAACTACGAATAACTGTGAAAGAGGACTTTTGCCGGTTATAGGTCATGTTAGTCAGATTACAGTATCTACAGCGTATTCATTTCAAGGCTCTGTTTCCTTTTCTGAATAGCTAGGGGAACCTGTGGCCCAAGCTGAAATCTTCCACAGCATTATGCTTGTTATACACTTCAGTCTTTGTGTTTTAAAAAGGCGTGTGCGGTTACTTAAAATGAGGGGTTTTGTACAAACAAAGATGAGCAATTGCATCATCTCTAACCAATCACAGTATCGAAGCTAATGACTTGTTTTCAAATTTCAGCATTTCTCATGTGTGTTGCGAATCTGGGGCAACTCTTCGTTTTCTGGGGCTAATCAGAATGGTTAGATTTTTTTTTTACTTGGTGGTACTTGCAGAAACGAACATCTGCAGACGTAGCGTTTAGCTAGATCAAAGAGTTTAGCTGGCCAGAAAATGGGAAAACACCTTGGTATCTACAGTATGTTCAGCCTATGGCTGTGAACAAGGAGAAAAAGTGTTAGGTATTGGTATTTTAAAAATGCTTTGTTGCTTGGCACTTTTGCCGCCTAATACACCTGTAACCAGGAAGGAGCAGTAATACCAGTGAAGGGCGTTTAGTAGGTAACGTTTTAAAGCATGGTGAGCAATTATAACAACACAAAAACACGGTTACGCATTCTCAAATTTGCGCTTAGTCGTGCAGTTCCCATGGTTTTGTTTTTATAGTGAGGAGCAGAAAACTTGTTGTGCATACCACAGCAGCTTGCCACCCTAATCCAAACCAAGTGTGGTTTCATAGCCTGTAGAGAGGTCAAGACAGTCCTACCCACAGTTCTAGGGTCAAATATGTTTTGTCCTAATAAGGGAAGGATTGAGGGACAGGTCAGGAGTGTAGTTGACCTGTGTATTTTGCTTTACTGTACATGAGGGACCAATCAGATGAGGTTATGGTTTGGCAGCTACCATTGCTAAGTGTCTTGAGTAACCTTTACTCATCAGTGACAATGGCCTATGTATGTCTGTATGTCTTGAGTAAACTGTTTTGAATCTGTAAGAGTGACATAGTGTCGGTCACAGAGGAATGCACTATTGTTGAGGTCTGACAGGGTTTTTCATGTAATTTTACTTGGAATGTTCCGCCATCTCTTTGGCACAGGTTTCTCCGGCAACAGCAGAATCTTTCCAGGAAGTAAAACAACACAGAAAGAACGGGAGCAACTCTACTTTGCTATGCTTTGCTAAGCTGTGTTTATTTTCCCATAATTCAACAGTTTCAAAAGAAATTCAGTATTTTGTACTTGTTGAAGAGTGCTTAGACAAACCACCCACTCTGCTCGGTTGTCTCTGCTCTTCCCGGGACTGGGAGGCCTTTATGTTGTCAGACTGACATCCAGGACCAGGATGGTTCCCATGCTGCAGTCTGAGCCGTACTGCAGCGTGCCGGTTCCAGGCTGCAGCGTAAACTCTGCTGTAGGCTTTATGAGGTGTGAGGCTGACAGGCCTGCTCCCAACAGGTCTGGTTCTCAATTTGTTATCTTTGAGTCTGCCTGGGGTGTACATGTGTGCGTGTGTGCGTGTCTTTGTTGACAAGTGAATGGGCAGACATTACTCAGCGCTGTCACGTCTTATGTTTGCCTTTTATGTTTTCTTTGATTTAAGGCAGGATCTGGCCAGAGTAGGCGTACAGTGAACTGGCTTCTCTGGATCTTTGGGTAGCCTGATGGCTGGAGGGTCAGAGAGCACGAGACACTCACAGCTAAATGGGTTGTTACGGATGACTAATGACTATAGTCTATTGTACAGCGTTATACAGTTTTATGCAGTGCTAATCTGTAGTTTTCTATTCCCTAGTGGTCTAAACTGTGTGAAAGATGATTCTACATAATAACACCATATTGTACAGGAATTAATGACCACAGGCCTAGATGACCATTGTGTGATGTGGTTTTTGACCTTTGCCCTATCACTCCTATCACCCAATCCCTCCTATATCCAAGGAGTGATTGACACCTGGGGCCCCATGTGATGGGATTCCACCCCACGAATGACAGGTCCGAATGTGGACCTGCCTGATCCGAATAGCCCTGGTCTATTGTAATAGGATGTGTAGTAAATCTTTTACTACCCCAGTCTGTGCTCTGTTGCTCTCCAACAGATGTAATCTCTTGTTCCTGGTATGGAGGTATGAGGTGGTTGAGTGTCTTACCACAAATCAAGGGCAAATGCCACATTGTTGAGCCATGGAAGGCAGTCGGTTTGTGATTTTGCCGTAGCTTTGGCCAGACTTGTTTACGCCGTCTAATTCCAACCCACTTTTCTATAAACATCTTTACACGAAAGTTGTTCTTGGAAGAGAGACAGTACTACTCTTGGAATGAATGCCATTCGAGTCTGTCTGCTCCGACTTTGTGAGTAAATGTACAGTGCTTAGTTATTAATGTTACACAGGTGCAAAAAAAATTACCCACCCAAAGATTCAGGGGGCAGTAGTCTTTTAGTTTCAATGTTCCGTGCAGATCCTCTTCCGAGGTACAGTCTGTGGTTTTTAGGTAATTTAATAGCAATCATTCATTTCAACAGTGCTCAAGTTAGGACTTTTGTTCTTGATTTTATTCCATGGCTCGCGGTGGATGGAAGATGACATTTTAAACATACCTGGGCTGATCATAACGTCGGAAATTACACCGAAATGATAAAACAAGTTGAAACATCTACTGAACGCCCCTGTTTGGAAAGCTCGTGTCTTCAGCAGACAGTAGGTCTTGACATTAATCTCATTCAGTGAGGCGGGCAGACAGGCTGCGCAGCTGTCTGTTTACCTGCATAGCGACTGTGTTTAGATCAATGTGCTGAGTCTTGTCCCCTGTCTGTCTGCTGTTCTTCTGGTGGGGGGTTTGTATGTCATCGTACTGTTGCACTCCAGTGGTGAGTCTAAGCAGAGGTGGTGCTGGAACTGTGAACGACACATCCATTTGATTGGTGTCACTAGAGAGCTACCCTAGGGTAAAAGAACCACACCACAATTATCGGTGCTGCTCACAGCTCGGAGCTCCTGGCTTAGCGGTTAGCTCGGCAGAACCACTGGGAGAAGGAGAAACACATGCACCCAAACACAGGCCATAATTAAAATAGACAATGAAAATAAGCACTGGTTGAAAAATGTAGCGACTGCTTAGAAAGTATTAAGGGAAAAGCCCATGACTTCTAGTTAGAGGTTGTCGGTGGTGCCGTCACTCTCGTTGACTTGGAGAGAGGAAGTTAGCAAACTGATGTACAAGCTACACTAAAACGACCCTGTAATCAAGTTTATACCAGAGTTCAGCCTCTACAGTTCCACTTGCAGAATTGCAATGATTGTGTTCTACTTACAATGTCTTACTATGGCTCCACCTTGCTGAAGTTTAACAAACCGTCAACGACTCTTTCTATTTCCACAGGAAGTGCAGGTAGAGCCAATCATTGCCGATGCCTTGAGGGACCCGAGGAAAGGCAGACAACGCTGCAAGACCCCTGGGAAGGAGGTGCTTCCATCAGCTCATCTACCAATCAAAGCGATCATCGACTATGTGAAGAGTAAGCCCATAGACACGGCCAACAGTAAGCCACAGTGTACAGTTAGATTAGAACTAGCGTACTGCAACCAATATTTATATGCATTACAGTTAGATTATAACTAGCATACTGCAACCAATATTCATATACAGCATAGTTAGATTAGAACTAGCTTAATAACCAATATTTATATACAGTGCAGTTATATCTGAACTAGTTCACTGCAACCAGTATCTACTGTATATACATTACAGTTGTGAAAATCTGTGACGGATTAAAATAAGCTAATCATTTAGGCTTCAACTGACTGAAATGCTTGATTAAATCCTTTACAAGTTAGTTGATCATCTGCTGTATTGTTCTTGTTCCAGAGGGGGAGCTGAGAGCAGCCATGATCCATTGGGACGAGGCCCAGGGCCACCTGAAGAAGATGCGTTACCACGATGGCCGTCTTCTGGTGGACGAGCCGGGCCTGTACTACGTCTACGCCAAAACCTGTTTCCGCTACTACGAACTGGGCCCGGAGATGGAGCCCGGCGATGATGCCCCCGGACGTGGCCACGCCCCACCCTTGGCGGTGGACGTCAACAACGCCCAGCTCATCCAGTACATCTCCCACGAGAAGCACACTTCCTTGCCCAGCAAGTCTGTGATGCTAATGAAAACCGGCAGCACCACACGCTGGAATAATGCCCAGTATAACATGTACTGTGCTCAACAGGGCCGGGGCGTGGTGCTGGGGCACGGGGACGGACTGTTTGTTAACGTGTCCAATGCCTGGATGCTGGACCCAGAACCCGAGGGGACGTACTTTGGGGCGATCAAGATGGGGAACTGACACAGTGTAGTGGAAGAGGGGGATGCTATCCTACTGAACGTTCCGTAGACGTAACTGCCAAAAAACCACTGAGAGACGGCACTTGTTGTATGTAAGATTACTGAATTTGATTGTTTATTTTTTTGAAGGATAGGTCTGTGTTGCTCTTCACCAGATAGCATTCCTGCCAGATAGTGAGTTAGGATGAATAGTTACTCCGATTAGGTGCAATGGATACCTCTGGTCTGTCACTAGGCCTTCAGAAAACCCCAGAAGCCGTTCACACAATCATCAGACAAGACTTAACCATGTTGCTTACGTTCAAAAACTGCACTGGATGCTTTTAACATTTTACACCGTTGATGGTTATCAAACACTTTAGATTGTTGATATTTGTTGTTCCCGAGAGCACTTTGCAAAAATCTTTTCCAATGTTCTTTTCAACCATTGCAGTATGGATCCTATTTTCTGTTTATGAGCTTTGGACACAGTTGTTCATCATCTTCAGTCTGGCGCCTCATAGTTTAGTAAACGTTGTCATGGTCTTGAACAGAGATACTTGTTTATAGCCAAGTCATTTAAACTAGAGAAATTCTTCGGTAATGTAGCTATTTGATCATTTAAATTTCTCTCCCTCTTAGGACAGGATGGAGGTTAGAGGGTAAAGAACGTTATGTAGTCGTAAAAACAGTATTACTGTCCTCAGCATCTAATATTATATACATTTTCCATAATGGAATTACCCTGCCGATATCCGCTGTGCGTAACAAAAGTAATATTTCACTCTTGATTTTTAAGAATATACAGAACATGAGTATAGAAGTGTTTGCTTGAGGTCAGTTGTAAAGGCGTAACTGACTCAACAAAATACAATTTGAAAGTGTATCAAGTATTTTGGGGGAGTGGCCTTCTCTGTGACAAGATTGTCAGATCCACACGCTTTGATGCTAGCTAACTCTAGTGGAACTGCTAGCATTGAAAGTAATTCACAAGCAAGTGTGAGGAATGTGCATTTTTGTGCCATGCTCATTGTCTATAGGGTAATAAATTACTAACAATACACACATGGCTAACCGTTGGTGATGCTGTGCTGACATTATAACATTGTCAAGGTCAGATATACATTCTTACTATGCCTACAGGAAGAAAGCTTTATGAAAGCTATGCTTACTGAATGAAGTCAACACTCATTTCAGACCAGCCTTACTGAACAAATGTAAATGACGTTTTATCCAGGAGAGACTTGCTGTAATCCATTATCCAGAAATGTAGGGGATCATTGTTGTGGTTGAAACAAAAGTCTGTTTTCCACAATTAATGCAGTATATAACTTTCCTTGCCCTGTCTTTGGTTGTTTATACAAGTAATGAAAATCTTAACACACAACCATCTGATGTAAAGATAGAAACTGAAGATAGCTGGCCTGTCTTAGGGGACAAGAGCTGTGTTTCTTGTCTATGAAACTAGCGGATCCAAGTTGACTTTGGTCCTCCTTTAATTTATAGCTCTTTTTTTCATTTTACTCTTTAATGAGGTAAATGGGAATATGCACTAAATTTATTTATTTATTACATATAACAATGCAGATATGGACCATTGCTTAAATGATCTGTCTGCTGTAAAATCATGTATATTTTTTGTCTGTATTACAGTAGGCAGTAATTAGTTCATTAGTAGATGCGCTTTTTTTCAAACACAGGGGCTCAATGTAAAATCGTGTATTTATGTATTTTTTTTCCTGACAATTCTGTGTGCACTTGCCTTGCCCAGTCAGAGCAGAATATACTGTCAATAATAAGTTGTAGCAAACTTAGTTACAAAAATCTTGTACATTCTTTTTTTAATTTGATGTTTATTTATGTCAGTTTAACTAATAAAATCATTACTTTTCTATTTAGGTTTGATGTTTGTTCAATTTAGTCCATTATGCCTAACTCATTTTATGAGCCGTATGTCATTTTCTCCTTTAAAGACTTAAACAGAAAATCTTGAAATAATAATGTGACAAAAACACAGCTACATCCCGGACCTAACCAGCTCTTGCTAATATGCTACGGTGCCTATGAAAAATATTCAGTCACGTTTCACTTTCTTTACATCTTGTTGTATTACTTTCACCATCAATATACAGCTCCGGAACAAATTAAGAGACCACTGTTCCTCACTCAAAACTTTCCTTTTTGACATTTTTGCAAGGGAGCGAAAAAGTGCAGTGGTCTCTTAATTTTTTCCAGAGCTATACATGTGTTAACTGTTTGCCAATTTGACAAATTTGCTTTGTCCTTGAACGGGGCACAAAGGACCAGAGAGGTGACCAAGAACCCAATGGCCACTAGCACAGCCTCAGTGAAGGGAGGACCTGCCATAAGGACAGTCTCTCCATTTTTATTGTAGTGTGGCTAGATGGAAACCACACCTGAGTAAAAGGCACATTACCTGACATCTTATGGATTTTGAGAGCAGGATTGAATAAAAATAAATCTCTGGTCTGATGAGACCAGAATAGATTTATTAGGCCTGAGTGCTAAGTGCTAGTTTAGGCGAAAATACGGTACTGCCCGTCACATGGCTAATAGCATCCCTACGGTGAAGCATGGAGGTGGAAGCATCATGCCATGAGGGTGCTTCTCAGCAGCAGGGACTGGGAGCCTGGTTATGATGGAGTGGTCGATAAACAGCAAAATACGGAGAAAACCTCATCTAGAGCAACCAGGGCCACTGAGGAGAAGATTCAACAACAACCCGAAGCAGAGCGCTAAGACAACACTGCGGCTTTGGGATGGTGAAAGTCCCAGAGTGGCCCAGCCAAAGCCTAGACTTAAACACCATTGGAAGTCTGTGGGGAGACCTAAAGATCAGTTCATTAACGCTCCCCATCCAGTCTGACAGGGCTTGAGAAGATAGATAGAAATGGGAGAAACTGCCCAAATCCAGCTGTGTGAAATTGGTGGAGGGATACACAAGTAGACTTGAAGCTGTGATCGCTGCCAAAGGCATCTCTAAAAAGTACTGAAACTAGGGTTTGTATATGGATTTACTGGAGACAATTCAGTTTTATTAATAATACATTGGCCCAAATGTATAAAAATGTGTTTTCGCTTCGTCATAATGGGGTTCTGTGTGCAGATTGATGGCATATTTTCATTTTTATAAATGATTAAATTAAGTACCCTACACCATCATTTTTATATGATGTAATCAATTTTGTCAAAACTCGGATATCTGAACCACAAATGACCTTGGGAGTAAACAGAACAAAATGGGAGGCGATTCATTTTGTTTATGACATGGGTGTGTTTGGGATTTATGTGTGTGTATGTATCTGGGATACATGTGTAATGTGTGTATGGGAAATGTGTTGGTTTGTTCTATGTTTCTGGGCTATGTGACAAGAAGAACACAGTAAAGCTGGTTGTCTTGGTCCGCTCAGTATGATTTCAGATGTGAAGTGCAGAGCAGCCCTCTAGACAGATCTCTTATTGTACGCTCCTCAGCAGGTTTGTAAATGCCTCTCCTTCATTTAAACATGTATTTGGAGGGACCAGCAACAATGCCCTACCTTTCAAATACCCAGCCAAAAACAATTACATTTATTTGAGTATATGACCTGTTACTTGTATAAAATATAAAAAATAACATGTATATCAGTCTACTCAGTAGTATCTGGAAGTATTTTGAAGTACTTCTCTGCAACGCTATCTGAAAGCTTCTTCACCAAAAAGATGAAGGTTTCTCGGACATTTCATGACTAAATTTGACAGGTAAATATTTAATGAATTAATTATTAAAGTGGCTTTAAAGAGGCAGCCATCCCACCGAGGTTTTGAGAGGATGGTGAAGTGTTCATCGACAGAGCTGTGAATGCAGGACAGCAAAAAAGCAATGAGCTGGCCTGACAACACATCTTCTGAAGAAGTGGATACTGGCATAGAGGAAGGCCTGCAGTCTGTAATTCCACTGACCATAATGAATTTCACTTCCCATGATGGATTCTTTGCTCACACACATATAGCTCACAATCAAAGCTGGCCTTGAGTCAGCAAAATAACCCCAACACAAAGTTTTCCAAAACCTTCCAGTATTGTTTGTTATAACCGGTATTCAACATTTCTGACGTAAAATGTCACAAGGTGGGACTCTCAACTGGAAAAGATTTACACAGCTATCAGTGCAGATCAAAAGAAAATGGACGCACTGCCGAGCTATTCATATAAAATAAATATGTCCCTGCTGTTGCTGTGGTCATCCCAACCCTTTCTGAGGTTGTCACAGATGCAAGGCTCCAGCATTATCACAGTCAGCAACATAAGTCCATGCGCCAGAGGACAGACTAAACAGTTCACCCCTTCCTCTACCAGCTGTAATGGAAAGTTTATGAAAAACCTGAAAGATGTTGACAAGCGCCTGGCTGTTCATGAACAGAACAATTCATACCATAATCCCTGAATCGTGGATCCGGGCTTTAAATGGTATGACGCAGCGCCACTGAATCCATTGGTGACATTGCCAGAAAGATTTTTTTTGCGTGACACGGGGTTTAAGAATTATCGGCACCCTTGATATAGAAATATGAATCAATGCCATTGTTGTTGATCATTCAAAATATGAGAGAAATCAAACGCATAGGGTGAAATTGGTCAACATTTTTTCACCAATTATTGATTCTCCAAATTTTTGAGATGTATACAATCCCACACGCATCCAAGAAGCTTTTTGATAAGGATGGTCTTCAAATGTTGCATTACAAATGTCCCTTTTTAATGAGACATTCTTGCAAATGATTGGCTGTGAATATGTGTCACACTTGTACTGACTTTGCAAACTGCACTAGGATCCTGTCCGCTACCAGGAGGTGGGTATGATTCATGGGGCCCATAGCTGAGCAGGGCCCACAGGTCATAATAATGTCAATGTCTTCTATAAGGGAGGGGGCTCAGGCATAGGTCTTTTCAGGAGGCCCAGGATTCCTGACAACAACCCTGTATGAATTCATAAAAGGCACTCACTACAGTACATAGGATTTGTTTAGATTTGGAACATCATACAACCTGCAGGTCATAAAATCACATGAACTGGATGATGTGGTACACAACTGCAAGATGTAGTACTCAGTTGGATTATGTCGTGCACAATTGGATGGTGTAGTACAGAGTTGGAAGATGTAGTACACAAAATATGGTTCAGGTTTTGGACCAGTTTTGTCACCCTCCTCCCCACTGGCAGACTATGAAGAAACACAAGTGAAGAGAGAGTAGCTGGAGTATTAGTGGTTTATTTCATAATCCACGTCTCCACTTGGGCCCAAAATGTCTAAGGTCTGAAGGGCAGCATATGCCAAGATGAAATTTGAAATCAGCATATCAACAGTTCGTAAAGCTGCTGGAGATCAGGATTTCCCCATGGGTTGTACGGCAGGGGATACAAGCATGGTGGGAAGAAGTGTTGCAGCTCTGGGGTGGGATATCCCTGTTAGGAGGGATACCAACGGTGAAAGACAACAGAAACGTTGTTTGCGCAGTCAGTAATTCAACTTTCAGGTTGGCAAAGTACTGGTCTAGACAATAATATGGTAAGATAAAATACAGTACTATACAGGAATAAATTAACAACAAAATACAGATCCAGACAGCAATATAATACCACCAAATACATAACACCAAATAAAATATTAGGAAAATGCATTCCCATATTTGAATCCATGGTCTTTCAATAAATTATCAAAATGCTTGTTTTGACATGTCTTGAAAATAATTCAGATCTTGCAAAACAGAATTTGTGTTGGAAGTGATGACCGGGTATGTAAAGGAAAATGTAGTAAACATTGAGTTGATCGGGCACATGGAGTATCTTAAAGAGCAATCTGATTTCTAGGTTTCTGTCTTCTGCTCCAAAAGAGTCCCACTGTTCTCATATTTGCGGAAGTTTGGTTGCTTGCTGTACATGGGTGGTTAGGCGGTCTTTTTTTGCTTTGGCAAAAGGAGACTGTACTTTCAGAGGAATCTTGTATAGACAAAACATTCAATTCAGGAACAATGTTTCACAATGTTTGGCAGCATTCGTATTTTCACCAGTGGGTTTGCACATGCATTTCAAACTGACTGACTATACAGGATACACTTCTGCAAGGATTTGTTGTCTTGTAAAGACCCTAACCTAACCCTATTACTCTCAATAACCAAATATTTCTGCCTAAAGGGGACATGTGGGAACTTCAGTTCCGCACATACGTATATACACAGACCTGGTTCACACACACACACACACACACACACACACACTAATTTAGTCAGTTTAGGCTGTACATAAAATAGCCACATTAAGCTAAGCAGCAGAATGTGTCAGTTCACTTCATGGTTCACAGTAGTAAAAACACAAAGTGCGCCGCCTATATGGCAGTTAGCCAAACCAAGGCAGGTCAATGTTAATATGGAATTAAAACTCCAGAAACAAAAACCTTTACAATTCCTTGAAAGCTCCCTTTCTGCTGACTGCTGTGTTTTTTCCAGTGTGAGGGAGGCAACTGTTCGGTGACTTTCTGCAAAATACCTGTAGCAAAGAAAATATAACGTTATTTGAGACTCTTTTCTTATGAGCACTTTCTGGTCACCGACATGATTTCAGTGTCTCGATTGAAGTGTAAAATACCTTAGGTGAGATATACTGTACGTTCAAACCCTTTGAGGTCTTATGTTACTACAGAGGGGGTATGTCGTTAGTGAACTATGTCTGCTTGACATCATCAAGTTCTGTGGTTCGAGGACGATATAACCAAGACCGATTTACAAAGCAGCTGGGTGCTTAGTTATGCAGTCAGGTTGCTTAGCAGTTCACGCTCACACACATCAACACTGACACACAAACACAAGCAGAACATGACACATGCTCGTCATGCGCATACACAACGTAGCACACACATGCATGAGCACACACACAAACATGCTCCTCCCGTGCTGAGTCAGCATTGCCAGTTATTTTCACAAGTTTTGCTCCCCGACTCTTTGTCTTTGCCCCAGTAAAGTCCAGACATTAGATTGTTTGAAGCTGGCATTTTCATCACTTGAATAACATCAACGTTAGCAGCATTAAAACAGTAAAAGTGATACTTTTACAGGACATTATTTAGACACTTGGGTGTGTGAATATGATTATTAAGCGCCCTTGTCAGAGGCAGTTTGAGCAGATGCTATCTCAGGACCATAGATCTCAGTTGGACAACTCTTTACTGGCAAACACCCTAGATGCCAAATCTAATTGACCCTCTGGCTTGAATAAAGTAGTACTGAACTGAATAGATGTTAATCCCTAGATGGCCAAACCTCAAAAAGGCAAATGTGTCAATATCAACAAAAAGGCTAAATGTGTAAAACATGTGCATTCATCGTGTGTGTGTTCTGTCCTCACCAGGAGCCCACAGACACAGACGTGACTGGAAATGTTACTCAGAGGTTGAGGGAATGTTAACATTTCAAAACAGGAAAGCTTGTGGTCCTCTCTCTCTCTGTCTCTCTCTCTCTCTCTCTGTCTGTCTCTGTCTCTCTTTATCACACACATACACACACACACACACACACACACACACACACACACGCAACAGCAAGAGAGTGAGGGAATCCCCAGTTGACTCACACACTGACATTTAGCTTTATTCTTAACGTTATCCCTGGATTAGATGAATCAGGTGAGCTCTGCTCAGATAAAGTGATTCTTGGATTAAATGGCAACTGGTGATAAAACCTGTCCATCACTCAGACAGACAGACAGACATGCCTTAAGCTCATCTGCATGACATCCTGTGTCTATGGTGTCAGTGTTGTTTGGGTGACAGACAGGAGGGCTCTACTGGGGCCTTTGTTTACCTCCCGTGTGTATAACAAGGTCCCGATGGGAGGCAACTGTGTCGGGGACTGGCCCTTCTGAATGCCTCCGGAATCTCCCTTGGGACCGTTTGTGCGATGCAGGCGCAACGGATGTGTATTGGGTGGTGATATACGGATCTTTTCATGCTTTGATTCAATACATTTCATTTGAAATGGGTGGTGACTGCGATGAGGATTCTTATGCTTCTTAATGTGTTAACTTAGGAGGGTGACAATGACAGGCATGTCACCGTGGATACAAATAGACTACTGCATATCGTTTGTCACTTTGTGTTTCTGTATACAGTACGGTGAATGAAGACAGCGTGCAGAAGTTTCTGGGTGTGTCTCTGTGTATGATTGTGTGTGTGTGTATGTGTGTGTGTGTGTATGTGTGTGTGTGTATGTGTGTATGTGTGTATGTGTGTGTGTGTGTGAGTGTGTGTGTGTGTGTGTGTGTGTGTGTGTTTGTGTGCGTGTGCGTGTGCGTGCGTGTGTGTGTTCGTATTAGGATAGGGTTAGGATTTTTGGTTAGTCTTAGATTAGGCATAAGATGTTCGTTTTTTTTATTGGAATACTTTTGTCCCAAGAAGTGCTTACAAATAGGTTAGTGTGTGTGAGACATCATGTTTACTGATGCAACACATCTTCATGTTTTCTTGTCAGTGCCAGGCAATGAGAAAACCAATGATTTAAAAAAAAGAACAAACCCCTGTGGTATTTTATCCTGTATACTCATTCCATTTAAAATGCATGTGCACACATTCATTCATACGCATGCACTGGGCGTTCCAGCTGGCCCGTGTGACTTACTGCATCAATGGAGGTGGCTAAGTGAAGGGTTGTACCAGGACAAAATCAACATCAGAGGCCCAAACCAGTGGCTCCCAGACTTCCTAAACCACCAACAGCAAGCTAAACGCCCAGCCAGGGAATCAGAAATACCATTCATATGGTCCTGATTTTCCCACTCCCTCCTTCCCTCATCCATTTCCCCCTCCCTCCATCCCTCATCCATTTCCCCCTCCCTCCATCCCTCATCCATTTCCCCCTCCCTCCATCCCTCATCAATTTCTTCCCTCTGTCCATCCCATGTAAAGGGAGCAGAGATGTAGTTGGATCCAGAATGAGGATGGATCGTCCCAAGCTTGGAATTTGTCTTCACAGACAGCTACTCGCTGTTGCATGGCTTTATGCCTGTATTTTTTGTTTCCCGAGGAGATCTTAAGACTGAATGGTACATTTCTTAGCCTACATGTGTTATTTGCAGATAGACAAACGCTCTTGTATTCCACTGTCCCAAGCAAAATAATCAACGTGAGACTAGTGTTGTTTCCAATAAAAAGAAAGACATGCACTACACACTTCACTACATGATGTTGAACATAAAATAGACCCAGTGGAGGAAGAAAGGCTGCAGGCAGGTTTCCATTGTGTTTTACCATTGCGCGCAACTCTCAGAAGAGCAATCCATATCACCACTTTGGATCTCTCCATATGTCTGCATAAACCAGGCCAAGGTCAGTTAGCTGCGCTGTTTATTGCTTGAGGTTTTATGCTTATCTGTTCCTCATCTGGAACACAAGTGATTTCCTATCAGCCCAGCCGTGCGGCACGGGCTTGATATTTAGCACACCGTGCATCACAGCCTGCGGTCAATCTCCCAATCACGTCTCTCGGTTCAACTGTGTTTCTCTTCTTAGTGCTCTTATCAGTGGAATCTCCTCTACAAGCTGCCTTACTGACGTTCTCCAAGCATGTGAACCCGGGAGGTGTCAACATGCTGCTCATAGGCCCTTCTGGCTCATCGAGGAGTTATTTTCGCATATGACGCCGTTTGTATCAAGAAGACCATGGTGCCAAAGATGAGTCTGAATATCGCTAGGTATATTCTTAACAACAAAGTGAAACATTGTGTAGTTAGCTGCTTATAAAAATACTTGACTTATGTAACAATCCAATCAGGGTGAGGAGGCTGTGAATGGGGAAAGCTTAGGATGAAAGCCTTGAATAAAATATTTTTGTATTTTATTGTTTAAGTAGCTTATAAACGTACCTTATTGCCATACAGAATTTCACTAATTGACTGTGGAGAACAAGTTTGTCAGGTTTAGATTAAAGTGGAAATCAATGATAAGGAATGATGAACATGTCAAATACAAGATGTAATACAGCCTACAGTAGTCCGTATCCACTGCAATTACCTAAGTTTGGGTATTTTCACTTAGGCATTCCACCTATTATTTAGACATTTCTCCACCTTCCATTCCATTTTGACATGGGAGTGTAGATAAAATGCTACAGGCTTAAAGCTAATTTTCTAAAAATTTCATCAATTTTCCCTGTTTTGTGTGTTCATGTAACACCCTAGTGTTTGAAACATTACAACATAATCGGATAATAGTTGTAGTCAAACGTATTCAGCCAAAAATTATTCACACTTACACAACTCTGAAATAAATTTTGTAAAAGAAGGAAAACAAAAACTTTGTTTCTGTATGTTATTTTTTAAGTTTCCAAATGGCAGAAAAAATTTATCTTACTGAAACCTAACTAAGAAAAGAAACATAAAAGGCAAATGCTAAATTATTGGCACCCAAGATCTAATATTTGGTTGCCAACATTTGATGAAGTTAAATGGTTCTTGTAAGTATGAGTAATGTTTCTGCACTTGTCTACAGGCAACATGGTCCAGCTGCAAGCTCTTTGAGAGGTGCCTCATTTCTGTCAAGTTCAGAACATTTTTGGCTTTGTCATTCTTTAATGTTTTGTGATGAGTTTTTGGGGTCAAAGAGCTCCTTTATAGTTTCATCAGAATACAGGACCTTTTCTCAGAAGGGTTTAGGCATGTTTATATGGGTTTTTGTGAATTTTGGGATTTCATTTTTAATTTCTTTCAGCAGCTGTGTCTTCCCTTTACCATTTAACCAGTTAAGTGTGCGACAGATGGTTCAGTCTAAACAATTCCTCTGGTCAGACTTTTGAGAACATCTGAGGTGACGTGTCTTGTGACCATGTCCTGGATGGTTGATCAGAGTTCTATGGGCTAAAACATTATTGATAAAACTGCAGACTGTACCAACAGGAAGTTACATTTGCAGATCCCATCTTCTGCCTTTACTTTCTGATGTTGATTGGGGTGGTGTGAATTGTACTTCTGGTCAAATAACTCATAACCATCGGGCTTGGTCATTTAACGCTTCGGACCTAATCTCAGGCAAATCAAAGGATCTCTGTGTTAGCAGCCTTTCATGATGGCGCTTGATCCCACATGAACACGATTCGAATCAATTTGATTGCAGTAATAATCTTCACTCTAGCCCCAAGACAACTCAAAGATTTGGCACCAGGAAAATGGTAGTTGCTAAACAATGCTACTGCCTAAATTAATTGCCGGATATAGACTAGAGAAAACCTTCTCATCTCCCCATTTCTCATCTAGTTTTGAGCAAGGCCTTTCCTCCACTGAAGTTCTGAAATGAGAAACAGGCTCCGGTGATGACAATAGATCAACAGGTGCAAACCTGTTGCTAAGTTTTAGCTCCTGTTCAGAAGGCTGCTGGGAAACAAATCCAACTGCCTGTGTTGATTTACTGCCAACAACTTTTTAGCTCATCCCTTACGAGGCGTCATGGCAACAAAATCAGAATCTGGCACACAGGTTAGGGAGCAGGATGAATCTGAGAGTCACACCAGGAGTGGAATGTGTTCTGTGACACTGCCGACCTTGGAGGGACCCTATTGTATGTTGGCAGCAGTGAGCAGTCCATGCTGGCATGGTAGTGCGTTCTGGTTGTTGTTTCAAATACTTCCTGGGTGCGGGTAAAGTCTTTGAAGGTCGCTAATTATTCATTCAAGACATGTAGTTCACTCAACAGCTCAACAGTTCAGCTGTATGTTCTGAAAACATTTCTACCAGATGATCCCAGAATGTTATGTAGAATTTATCTAAAGATAATGAACGTGTTGCAGGTGTGGCATTTCAATTTTGTGCTCTGGTCTAAATGGATACTTTGATATCTGTAAATACAAAGAAAGCACAGGAGTTGACAAACCTCACCAAGGTCTACTGGTTGGGGCTGTGCTATTTATCTCTTTTGCTCTTATACATATTTTTTTGCTCAACCATTGATTTCTGCAGTCATTTCTATAGTGTGAAGAACCCTCTAAATTGTATGGCATTACTAACATTCTGGAGTCATTAGTAAATACACAGATGTGTTAATCTTTTATCTGACAAGTTCATATTAAACAAATATCAACCTGGTTTTACACCTGGGCACAGCACAATAACAGTGACTACATTTTTTTATCTACCTGGCAAAGGCTTTAGATACACAGATTAGATACACGATTAGATTAGAAAAAAAACTCACTGGGCTTGGCCAACAGAAACATGCGATAGATCACGCACTATGTTTGAAGACTGAGTTGAATCTACATTTTTGCAGTTCACAAAGAAGTTCCACAGGGCTTGATTTGGTTTGTTTTTATTCTCTATGAATGAATAATCTCGGAATGATTATGATTGATGGTCCTCTCATAGAACATTTTCCTATGTACATACACCTTGGGATTTAGTTGGATGATAATCTTTCTTTTAAAAACACACATTGCTGAGTTGTTGAAGAAAGTATTTTTATAGAAACAAATTGGCTCTGTCATCTCAGCATAGGAACCAATTTTAAAGGGTTCTATTCTGACAGCGCTTGATTATGGCAATGTGCTATACACGCATGCATCATCATCATCAGTATTGAAACTTCTAAATTCAACTTGTCATTCAGCATTACGTTTTATTTCTTGTACAAACCTTTGTCATTTCTTATACAAACGTTGTCTTTCACACACCTGCGTTGGTTAGGATGCCCTAACTTCCAGAAGCACTAAACCATTGGTTAATGTTTGTACACAAGACTGTACTGCAGAAATGTCCATGATTTCTTATCTAAAAAATAAACGGTAAAACCTACAGTTATCAAATGTGCTCTAAACACTGGGAAGTCTTACAGATACCCCAGGTTTATTCAGAGTTAAGTAAAACTGTTTGGGCTGATACACCCTACACTCATGTAATGTATTGCGGAGTACTAATAACAATTTTGTTTACTAAATAATCAAGTGATTAAAATGTGTCTCTCCGTTACCAAATCACAATTGAATTGACCACACACGGAAATGAATGGGGTCACAAACCAAATTAGCAGTAGAAGATTACTCTTTGCCCCAGAGTTTCTTAGTGCTCTGAATATTGTTTTTTTCAAGGACCTCCTGTATTTTGTCCTGTTCAACTTTCACTCACTGTTGACCAGTATTCCTCTTGACCTGATGCCACCACTATTCTTCACTGTAAGGCTGGTATTAGCGAGGTGAGTGGTATGCTTGGCATTCAGGCCTGATAGTTTGAATTTGGTCTTATCAGTCCAGCGATTTTTTCCCAATCTTCTAAGATCTCTTCTTGTCTTTTACTCGGGAGTGGTTTCTGTCTAACCACTTTAGCATTAAGGCCTAACTGATGGAGAAATGGTCCTTCTGGCAAGTTCTGCCATTGCTGCAGAATTTTTTGAAGATGTGTTGGAGTGGTTATCGAGTTCTTGCTGATGGAGGCCGTTCTTGCCATGTGACATAGTTTGACTGGACGGCCAGCTCTACTAAGATTATTGGTGGTTATAAACTTCGTCCATTTCATAATGATGGTGCCAACTGTGTTCTTGGGGATTTTCCATGCTTTAAGACCTCATGGCTGGACTTTCACTCTGATTTTTACCATTAAGTAGGATCAAATATCTAATCAGTTGAATTTGCCAATGCAATCAATTTCTAGATACATCTCAAAGATGATGAAACAACACTCAATGAAAAGGTCCAGTTATTACAATTTTAGGAAAGACATCAGAAGATTTCTGTGCCTCAAGCAGATTCTTAGGATTCTTTATTTTTCAGAAGAAAATAGTTTTAAATCACCATCCCAGAGCAGAATATTAAGAAAGGGCTCAAATGCATTTATATTGAATGTCAGAGAAGGAAATCTGTTGTAGGGACAGAAGTCTTTCAACAATGCAAATGTAAAATCCCCACAATATCTTCAACCAATGTAACTAACTGTAACTTTGCGTCCTGTTTCATTTTATATGACCTTTCATGGTTTAATTATATTGTTAAATTCATAATTTTGCTTTCTATAAATTGTTTGTAGTAGAGTTATTCGACTGCATTACTTTAGAAGCCGAGAGCATGACTAAAAAAGGTGACTAAAAATCATTTCAAAACAAACGTTTTTCTTTGGAACTATTCTGTAGCAACCGCTGGAGGGAATCAGAGAAGAAATAGTGAAAGAGGTAGGTTGCAAAAAAGGTTTGCTGTCCTGGGGTATTTGTCCCTGGTGAGGTAGCCATTTAGTTATGTGGTGCTTTGGATGTCCTTATTGACCCAGACAATCCTTTCTCACTTCCTGTGAGGTGAGGTCACCACTGACCAGACATCCAATCATGTACCGGCTGTCATCCATTTTCAGAAATCCTCAAAACCACACGTCTCTTTTTCTCCGCATGGCAGATTATTCCAGTATGTCGTAAACAATGGCATTGTCCTCTGCTTTTGCTGATCAAATATCAAAGAGCTATTATTTTCCTTTTCAGCTAAAATAGTCTGTCATTTTTCTGTCATGTACATTTTTTTCTTCCTCAAATTACACTCTCCAGTTACCTATCCTATCCTTATATGTCGTTTCAACAATTATATATACAGGTGTAGAAAAGACACTAGGAATCTTTCTAAATTGCTGTCATTTGTGGTTTTCCATTTTGAACTTGGCAGGTCATTTACATTTCACAGAGTTCAACAAAAACAAAAATATATAATAAGTCTTAAAATCAATCTCTACTCGTTCCCATGTGCTCTGCACCAGCAGGCAGCTGTACTGTTTTCCCTTACCAAACTTCACCAGAAATGTGGTTCTGAACCTTTTTGTTATGAAACACTCCACCTAAAGTGTTTCAGATGTTCCATTGACCCATCATGTAAACAAAATAATATTTCCAGCCACAGCCCAATCCAAACCCCTGACCCAGAGGGTCTTGGCGCCGATAGATAAGTTGGTCCCGACCCACGGCAACCCTAAAGCTCCAAATCGTGATGCTCAAATTAAATAAAATACAGGCCTACTGAAACCTCTAGCCATGCACACACACACACACACACACACACACTTCTAGGGCACTGAGTCAGTCACATAACATCTGCCAAACATCATTTTACCCGTCTCTAAACTCTGGGTTGGGCTCAACTTGTCTTCAGTATACTAATAGTTGGATTAGAGAAGAGTCAGATGATATTCATGAAGGATATTATATGTATGTTTGAGGATTCCTGTCACCTGGCAGAGATTGGACTCTAAACAGGACAAAAGGCTAATCTCAGTTAATCTGAGAATTTTATGTTTAATTTAGGGACGTTTCCTACTTCAATTAATCTGTCTGGTGGAATGACTCCCGAGAGAGTCCACCTATGTTTTTATGTGACTTGTCAACCTGTCTCCCCTCTTTGTGTGGTAAGGGCCAACATCATTTTGATTGCCTAAGGGCAGACTAATGGGGAGATCTGCCCACACAGCATTGTCCACAGTTACAGGTCTGGCACAGAGAATCCCATTAGCTGATGGTCCAAGGCAGGTGTGTGATGGGAGCCAACACCAGGCCAATCCAAAAAGTGTGTTAACATTGGGTGAATTAGCAGGGTTTGATGTTCCCACTTGAACAGCCAGTTACAAACAGTGCAGAACAGAGAAAAACAGAACAAAACAGACAAAACAGACTGAAAAGTACATAACAGAAATAACACCCCACTGGGAAACAATAGGAGACCATGCCTATAAGGTTGAAGTGAGAAGTCATAAGGAATCTGGTCATTTTTGAATGTGGTGGAAATTAGTGTCCCTTGACATTAACAACATGTAAATCAATTCAAAATGACAATCACATGATAAAAAAATTAACTTGCCTGCATTTTTTAATTAAATACTTCACTTTTAACTGCAAATGAATTTTGCTTTTGAGATAATACTAGAGCAAGCAAAATATCTTGTCCAACTGACGATGTTCTGAAGATTTAGAGACATCTACAGTGGCTCTCAAGTTTATTCACCCCTCTGAGAATTTTTCATTTTAATGTTACAACAAATCAAAATTGATTTAGTTAGTATTTGCAACTGATCAACACAAAAAACTCAATTATATCAAAGTGAAAAACGATGTTCAAACTGGTTTAAAATCAATAACATAAAACACAGAAAATAGTATTCACCCCGGTTAGTCATTTTGATAGAAGCAACTTTGGCAGCTATTACAGAACGAGTCTATTTGGATAAGTCTCTACCATTCTTCTTTGCAAAATTGCTCAAGTTCTGTCAAGTTGGATGGGGACCTTTGGTAAACAGCAATTTTCAACTCTTTCCACATATTCTCAATTGGATTGAGGTCCAGGCTTTGACTGGGCCACTTGAGGACGTTGACCTTTCTGTCAAGCCGCTTCAGTGTGGCTTTCGCTGTATGTTTGGGGTCATTGTCCTGCTGGAACATGAATCTCCTCCCAAGTTACAATTCTATTGCAGAATTCAGCACATTTCCTTTTAGGATTTCTCTGTACATTCCAGCATATATTTTACTCTTTTTGTTTACAAGCTTTCCAGGCATTGATGCCCCCAAAGCATCACCGCAGCATGTTGCCACCACCAAACATAGCTTTCTATTTTGGTCTGATCAGATCATAAAATCTTTAAGTCTCCCCGTCGCTTCTGGCAAACTCTTGCTGAGATTTGATGATATTCTCTCCATTCCAAAATAATGTAATTTAAAATGCTCTGGGGGATGATAAATACTTATATCCTGGATATTTTCTTGTATGGTACCCTTGATAGGTGCTTTTAAAGAACCTTATTCTGGATTTGCTTTAAGTGTTCCTTTGTCTTCATGACGCAGTTGCCGCAATGATGTGAGTGCAGGACACATGCCCAGAGATTCTACCAATGAAGGCAGTTTAAGCTAAGAACATCCAAAAACAAACGTCAGCTTTACCAAGTCAAAGGCACATCGACAGCAGCAACGACCACCAAGAAACACTGGGGCAGGAGGAACGTAAATAGGATCTAAAGAAAAGTTTAACAAGACACAGGTCAAAACAATACCCTAACGATGGCTGGTAGTGGCCCGCCGTTACAGTAGTTTTTGTTATTTCTCGTGACAGGTGTATTTAACCTGTTATTATTTGGAACAATTTATTGCACTTGATTGTGAATTCCATTGATCTAATAATTGTAACTTCTAAATAAGTTGCATTGGTTGCACCACATCTCATTGAGGTGTGTCATAGCAAAGGGGGTACATTTTATTCAATCAATTATTTTCAATTGATTGAATAATCAATTGATTGAATAGACCAATTTGTGTTGGTCTATTCTGACCCAAAACACATGCACGGATGCGTACTATTGAAATGGTAAACACAATTGTAAACAATTGTAAAACATAATTATTTTTGTAGTTGTATAGAAATGCGCATAACTGTAACTAACTAGATATTAGGAATCAGGCAAATCATTGATAACACTTGCCAATGTAAAATACATTTTATATTTGCAGATCAAATTTTTCACTTTGACATTACAGACTTTTTAGTGTTGATTACTCGCAAACAAACGTATACGATTATTTTTGATTTCAAGTTGAAACACAATAACATTTGGAAAAGTCACATTTCAAATATTTTGTCTGCTGATGCACATCTCTCCAAGCTGTTCTGCCGTATATCACACTGCTTACTAAACCAAGCAGGACGCTGGAAAGTGTGCCCTGAATGAGAGCACATTCTGCAGCAGACCACGCAGCACGCAGCGGCCCAGTCAGAAGTTTTCAGAGCTCAGTGTGACAAGCAGGGGTGGTTAGTAACGAGTAATGAGTAAAAGAGTACAGTTTCAGATGAACGAGTAATTTTCTAGTTACTTTCTGGTGGCTGTACTTTTTACTCTTACTCAGTTATTTATTTTTAATTAAATTGTACCCTTTACTCAGTTACATTTCACCTAATCTTTTGGAACAATTATGTTTGGAGTTGTTTGTCAAATATATATATATTTTTTGGTTTCGTGATTTGATTAGAGGTTGGGCTGGGTTGGCGTGTTTCTTCCCGCTCTTTCAAATCTGCATCGGAGTGCGAGCACAGACGTAGCTAATCAAATGACATCCTCCGCCACCGACGTGGAGAGTGGTATATTGGAGGATGTTGACGAGGGAAATTCCAATCCCTGGACACAGCTGCACGAAATTTTTCAATGACATTTAAAATAGGCAACATAGTAATCATGAAATCTTGTCTTTTACTTCCCAAAGACGCAACCATCTCAGCTTTCAAAAACTCATCATCATACCTCCGCAAGCACATAAAGGTAAGGTTAGCGAACCGGCTCACGCTACGTAGCCAGGTAAATCCTATTATTATAGCTATCTTCTTTTTTTATTCAACGTATTTGTTATTGAACAGTAAGGCGAAATGCAGTATATCCTAATGATAATGTAGTATTCTAGCTAACTTACAACACATAATAACACTACAGCTTGTTCGTATATTTGTATTAGTGGTTCATTGTCCTTGATTGAACTTTATTATTTAGTAATGCACTTTAGTTAGCAGCAACATACCCTGTCTAGGTAGCTAGATTTTAGTTAATAACCAGGAGGCTTAGTTGCAATGCAGTCAGTCATTCTAACCAAGACCTGACTTACTAATAAAAATATTTAATTGACAAGATGTACTGAGCATTACTACACAAGATACAATTATTTTTACCAGTAACATCTAAAATGGTCTTAATTTGCAAGAATCTTATTTGCAACACAGATTAATAATACAAATACAGTATTATGTATTTTGGCAATTTATTTTGTTTTCTGTTCTGCATTGCTGTATGCTGACCCTGGATAACAAATGCCTTTTCAAACATAAAAAATGAGGTTTGCGTTTGTATTACATATATTTTCCTTGAACAAAATATGTTACTAGTACTCAAGTACCTTTTTGACCAAGTACACTTTTACTGTTACTTGAGTAGTTTTTTCCAGTGTTAATTCAACTTCTACTTGAGTACATTTTAGGATGAGTAACAGTACAGTAACAGTACACAGATTTCCAGTACTTTACCCACCCCTGGTGACAAGGCAGTGCTGCGTGGAGCTGAGCCTCCTGAAGTGTCACAGCTGAGCCACCATTTAAATGTATAGTAGGTTAAGGGCTGATTATGGTTGTTTTGCCTATTTCAATTCACATCAAAGACCTAGGAGCAAGTAGGATTGATTATTTTCGCAATGATAATTTGGGGATTCGTTCTACCAAACCTGGTCACTGTATGGATGTTCTAAGTGATTTGACACTGTATAGATGCTATGCCTTTTTCTAAAATGTCGCCTTGGGGTTACTGTAGATGGCTAGCTAAAAGCTTAATAGCCTACTTATAATGATGACAATGACAACAATCACTCCATGCTGGTTCATTTCCAAAGAAAACATTAACAGTATAAATGGGACACGAAAAACAATTATTCTCTGAAATATATGAGATTTGGGGTATTACAAAGTGGATATACAGTGGATATAAAAGTCTTCACACTCCTGTTAAAATGCCAGGTTTTTGTGATGTCAAAGAATGAGACGAAGATAAATCATGAACTTTTTCCACATTTAATGTGACCGATAATGTGTTCAGTTCAATTGAAAAACAAACTGAAATCTTCGAGGGGGAAAAATTACAAATACAAACCTTACTATAACCTGGTTGCATAAGTGTTTATAACTGGGGATGTAACTGTGTTCGGAATAAACCTGTCACATTCAAACTCACGTTAAATAAAAGTCATTACACACCTGCCATCATTTGAAGTAATCACAAATAAAGTTCAGCTGTTCTAGTAGGATTTTCGAGAAATGTTCTTTGTTGCACCTCAGAGCAAAAGTCATGGTCCGCAGAGACCTTCCAAAGCATCAGAGAGATTTCCTTGTGGAAAGATATCAGAAAGGGTACAAAATAATTTCCAAACCATTAGATATACCATGGAAAACAGTCATCATCAAGTAGAGAAAATATGGCACAACAGAGACAATACCAAGAACTGGATGTCCCTCCAAAATTGATGAAAGGACGAGAAGAAAACTGGTCAGGGAGGCTTTCAATAGGCCTACAGCAACATTAAAGTAGCTGTAGGAATTTCTAGCAAGTACTGGGTGTGTGCTACATGTGACAACAATCTCCTGTATTCTTCATATGAATGGGCTATGAGGTTGGGTGGCAAGACGGAAGCCTTTTCTTACAAAGAAAAACATCCAAGCTCTGCTGAAGTTTGAAAAAACCCACAAGTCTCCTTGTGGGATAATGTGTTATGGTCTGACGAAACCAAAGTTGAACTTTTTGGCCATAATTCCAAAAGGTATGTTTGGCACAAAAACAACACTGCACATCACTCAAAGAACACCATACCCACAGTGAAGCATGGTGGTGGCAGCATCATGCTTTGAGGCTGTTTTTTTTCCTGCTGGAACCAGGGCCTTAGTCAGTGTGTAGAGAATTAAGAACAGTTCCAAATACCAGGCAATTCTGGCACAAAACCTTCAGATGTCTGTTAAAAATCTGAAGATGAAGTTCACCTTTCAGCATGACAACGACCCAAAGCACACATCCAAATCCACGAAAGCTTGGCTTCAACAGAAGAAGATTAACATTTTGGAATGGCCCACCCAGAGCCCAGACCTGAATACAATTGAACATCTGTGGGGTGATCTCAAGAGGGCTGTGCGCAGGAGATGTCCTCACAATCTCACAGATTTGGAGCGCTTTTGCAACGAAAAGTGGGCAAGTATTGCCACGTCAAGATGTGCCATGTTAATAGACTCCCACCCAAAAAGACTGAGTGCTGTAATAAAATCAAAAGGTGCTTCAACACAGTATTAGTTTAAGGATGTGCACACTTAAGCTTTTTTCACCCGTCAAAGATTAAAGTTTGTTTTTCAATTGAATTGATCACGTTATAGGTCACATTAAAGGTGGAAAAAGTTCATACATGATTTATCTTTGTCAGTTTTTTGTACATCACTATCACCTAGAATTTTAACAGGGGTGTGTAGACTTTTTCTATCCACTGTATATTGTTGTGCGATGGCTGAAATTTACAGAGGGGATAAATATTTCTGAGAGACAAAAATGATGAACATCTAAGAGGGGAATCGAACCAGGGTACAATCATTGAAGGACAGGGATAATCAAGACTACGGGTCTTGTTGGTAGTCAGTCCACATGTACTCTCCAAATGTAACTGTTATCCCAGCCATTACGTTTCTGTTGAAGTTACATAGGCAACAGAATATATATTATCAGAACGAGTGTACTTTTGTACAAAGGTTACTGTAGATGTTTGTCCATACAATAACAGTTGAATAGCTAACCACTCCGCTATGGGAACTAGGATGGGACATACTACCTTGTCAGAAAATTGTGTCTCAACATTTGATAATTTTCTGATGCATTAAAATCATGTCAATAACTATCAATATAGGTGAAGATTACTGAAATTTTTTTCAAGTGGAGAGAGAATCGTGGAAACCCCTCCTCTATTACTGTGCAAGAGTTAGTGATCTATTACCCCAAAAACATGCATGGATGCGCAATCCGAAAATCCACCAGAAATAGTTGCACTAAAACCGTGAACAGTTTTATTTTGGGCTTACTATAACGTAGCTGCTGAAGGTTGTAGCCAACAAAGTTTTTGTCTATCATGGACAAATCCAATTTGTTATGTCTGCAGCAATACCCAAACACCAGTCGCTTGCATGAATGGCCACATCTCCAACAACTACGCTTTCACAAGGGGCTGTCCATCAGTCAGTCACTCCCACACTAAGAGACATTCGCTCTTCTGGGACGTCTTACACGGTCCGGCAAAAATATATTTCAAATTATTTAATTTTTTAAACGCGGCGCACAAATGCTACCATAATTCAATAGACTTGCATACACATCCGAATCCTCCCACATCCTTAATATCATCATAAGCATTGGAAATGTTTTACACCATATATTTTGAAAGGTTTAGAAAAAAACAGGCTGTCATCTTTATGCAATGTTGAAAAGCACTGAGACACTATGTTACGTACTTTGTAAATGCACCTCATTTGTGTGGTAAGTCTTTGTTCTAAAGAGAGACAGATGTAGGCAGTAAATGTACTGTAAAACCAATTACGTTAACCACTCCAAGACTCAGAAACCACATGAAGTGAGTGATATGCTCACACTCACAAACGTTACCACACAGTCACTCATACACAGGGCCGGATTAATGCAGGGGCTTACCGGGATAGAAGACTGTGGGCTCAAGCCGTAGAGGGCCCAAGAAGCATTGATATTTGATTGTTTTACAGTAACTTGCAGTAGAAAAGGCTGCTGTTTGGGCATAGTGGAGCCAAATACCACAGAGCGCATTGGGTGTTGAAAATATTAGACTACGGAACTGTTGGGTGTTCTAATAAAGGCTGCCAGGAATGACTTGAATATCAATCTCTGGATTACATTGTTGTGGTTGGCCAATGCTGGAGCCGGCAGGCTTTTTGAAAATGTTAAAACAGAATTGCGGGGAAAGAAATCAAATGCCTACTTCAGAGATCAGAAGCCTGTAAAACCTACCGAACCTACTGAGAAGTTGGTAGACTAATACTGTAGAAGCTACAGAGGAGTTGATCAATCCTTAAACATGTTTCTCAACAACAGTAGGCGACGAGCAGCATTGTTTTTCCAAGTAGCTGATCTGGAAGCAGGCTTGTTTGTCACTATCCTACTTCAGTCAGTAATGTATACAGTTTGTAATAATTTTATGTAATCTGTTTGTTTCTCTGTCATTTCTATTCATCTTAGTTTGTCAGTGTCAAAACTTGTTTTATGAAAGGAAAATAGATACAAAAAAATATAATTTAGTTTACATGTGAATGAAAATGAATAATACCTATGATTAAAGGGGGTTGGGATTAGAGGGTTCTGCTCATGGACTCAATTCTCCATCTGTGGGTCCAGACACACACGAACACACTCACACCACACACATGCAAATGAATGCATGCACTCACACCACCCACATGCAAATGCATGCATGCACTCACACCACACACATGCAAATGAATGCATGCACTCACACCACCCACATGCAAATGCATGCATGCACTCACACCACCCACATGCAAATGCATGCATGCACTCACACCACCCACATGCAAATGCATGCATGCACTCACACCACCCACATGCAAATGCATGCATGCACTCACACCACCCACATGCAAATGCATGCATGCACTCAAACCACCCACATGCAAATGCGTGAACGCACTCACAACACACACATGCAAATGCGTGAACGCACTCACTCCACACACATGCAAATGCGTGAACGCACTCACTCCACACACATGCAAATGCGTGAATGCACTCACTCAACGCACATGCAAATGCATGATCACACACATACAGTGTGCGCACACAGGCACAATGCACGAACACATGCACACACACACTCACAAACAAACAATTTACCCTGAGGTCAAGCTGATTATAGACAGTAGCCAGTCGAGTTGAAAGGCCTCATAGCCCCCCACTGTACCTACAGTACATGACACATCCAGTTTCCTAGCAACCCTGCTGGACACACACAGCTATAACCACAACACAGGAGCTGGCTGATAGACTAAACAGTCAGCAGGGGACCTAGTGACTGAGCCATTATAACCTCCATCATTACCTGTCATTATAAAACCCAACAAGATGTCACCATTTCACAGCAAAATGTTGTGGACGTTTAAGCGTAAATTCTGGCCTGATTTTTCACTGCATTCTTTTTGCTTAGTTACAGGTTTTGTGATTAGGGTTCAAGGGGAAGCCCAGGTGATGAAGTATAGTTATTAGTTTATATTTGTTATAGCTCTACATTCTGAGTTATTGCTAAACAGGAAGATGTGAGGTTCTGATGTGAGGAGATATTGTCCAGTGGGCTGATATTGTTGAGTTTACGATGCTTAGATACTTGGTACAAACAAGGAGACCTGGTAAAAACACATGTAGGTATTGTCTGAATACAAAGTCGGTTTCAGACGCTCCCAAACATTGACATTCAAAATTATACCACCAGGCTACCTCAACAAGCATCTGTCCTGGTCAACAGTCTAATTTACAGAAGAACCATCATTCTTTCCACTGAGGGAGTGGGCCAGATCTGCTTTGGTTACAAAGTCACTGTCTTCCCAACACACGCAGACACGCACACACATCCATAAACAAACACACCATCTAGCCAATAACTCAAATTGAGCCTATGTTTAAGCTGCTTTGTCTCTGATTAAGAGATCAAAGAAAGTCCTCTAGAAGCCAGTGTAGAAGACATTCACACACACACACACACACCTAAACACGGTTCATTCTCCGTGAGTGTGTGTGTGTGTGCGTGTGTGTGTGTGTGTGTGTGTAAGGCTTGCACACATGCTTATGTGTCTTGTTGATACTGACCAGTGTCAAACTCCAGTTTGATGCATGTTTATTGAATCCTGGCTGTGGTTTGTTGAAGCCGTACATTTTCCCACCGAGGTGTGTATCTTATCTTTGTTATTTACCACAAAGTTAAGAACAAGGCTGTGTTCGATCAAACAAACCTCCAAACAGATTGTCCTTAACGTCGCTCCTATGCACTGTTCACCACCAGGTGTGTGTTTTGTAACAGGCAGCATGTATAGTGAGTGTGAGTACAGTGTGTTCTGTGATAGTATATATGGGAGTGTGTGTGTGTTCTTTAACAATGCAGTATATATGTGAGTGTGTGTGTGTTGTTTAACAGTGCAGTATATATGATGAGTGTGAGTGTGTTTTTCAACAGTGCAGTATATATGGTGAGTGTGTTCTTCAACAGTTCAGTTTATATGTGAGTGTGTGTGTGTTCTTCAACAGTGCAGTATATATGGTGAGTGTGTTCTTTAACAGTGCAGTATATATGATGAGTGTGTTTTTCAACAGTGCAGTATATATGGTGAGTGTGTTCTTCAACAGTACAGTATATATGGTGAGTGTGTGTAAAGCGTGTTCTGTAAGAGGCAGTATGCTGCTTGAAAGCATTTTAACAATACAGGGATGGTCGTTTTTTTTTAAAATGTTAAAATAAAATATAGTCTTTATCCACAAACTCAAACAGATTGTATATTTTAATTGTTTATTCAACGAAAGTGGTTTACTTAACAAAAAGTCAGATTTCATGTGTGCAAAATTATATAAACACATTTTTTCCATTCTTTAAATTGCTTGTGGCACCTCCATAGCAGCAATAAGTTGGAGCAAACATCTCCTACACTCACTAACCAGTCTAAAGTCCTGCCACAGCAACTCAATTGGATTAGTCGGACCTTTGACTCCAAAGCACAAAGCTTCTTTCTCCTTAGCCATTCGTTGGTAGATTTACTTGAATACTTTGGTTGGTTGTCTTGTTGGAAGAGCCATTTCCAGCTCCGCTTTAGCTCCTTGTCTTTTTTCCTGATGTTTTGTTGCAGAATCCCCAGTTTGCTGGATGATATGCAGTTGACCAAATCCAGAGCAGGTTCTTGACATTCCCACCACCAAGGCTGATTTTTGGGTAGGTACTTTTGGTGGTTGGTTGTGTGGGATTTAAACAGAAGACCGTGTTCGATTTAGACAGATGATGGTGGCGCATTTAGACATATGATGATTCTAGATTTAGACTGATGATCGTGGTTGACACAGGTAGATGATGGTGGTGCATTTAGACATATGATGATTCTAGATTTAGACCGATGATAGTGGTTGACATAGGTAGATGATGGTGGTGCATTTAGACATATGATGATTCTAGATTTAGACCTTTGATAGTGGTTGACATAGGTAGATGATGGTGGTGCATTTAGACATATGATGATTCTAGATTTAGACTGATGATAGTGGTTGACATAGGTAGATGATGGTGGTGCATTTAGACATATGATGATTCTAGATTTAGACCTTTGATAGTGGTTGACATAGGTAGATGATGGTGGTGCATTTAGACATATGATGATTCTAGATTTAGACTGATGATAGTGGTTGACACAGGTAGATGATGGTGGTGCATTTAGACATATGATGATTCTA